>CAHIKZ030005567.1:912500-920000 GCA_903632075.3 Acanthosepion pharaonis
AGGATTTTGTGGCTTTTGTATAGTTGTGGACAGAATTATTTGCACCCACTTAATATTTGATTAATTCTACGGAAATGTGAATATTTGCAAGTACTAACTGAATATGTGATGGATTATTGATTCTGTATTCATGAATATTTTGTGAAATATTTAGAACTTTTGATCTAATATATTCATAGTTCTAGAATTTTCTATAAATTCGTGCAGACCAAAATATTCGTCCACACACACATTGCTATTGTAATGTGTTATTCTTAATTTGACTTTTAATACGAACACCATTTTGAACATGTAATATATTGACCTGATTCTATGACATACTGAAAGGTAATCAAGAAGACAAAATTTGAGCGTCGCGTCCCCCGATAAATCATTCGTTCTGCAAACATGCCGAAGATGGTTGCACTTGACGAAAAGCTCCAAATGAAGATAGTTGATATGTACAAAGAAGGATATAAATCACTTTCCAGTTGGTTAAGTGTTCCGAGGTCGACAATTCAAAAGATTATCAAGAATTACAACTAAAATCATTGCATTGCCAATAAATTAAGGACTGGCAAAAAACGATTAATTTCTGAGAGAATGGAAAAGAAAATTGTTAGTTATCTCATAAAGAATCCTTACTTAACAATTGATATTGTCAGTGATGCAAAGACATGAGGGTTGAATGTATCCGACGAACACAATTACCAAATGTCTTCATCTGGCAGATCATTAATCTTGTCGTCCAAGAAAAACACCCTTATTTAAGGCTGGACACCTAAAATGCAGATTAACTTACGCTAGAAGCCATCTCCAACATGGGAGTAAAAAATGGAACTCTGCTTGATGGTCAAATGAAACCAAACTAGAATTATTTGGTCACATGAAGTCCCGCTATATATAGAGGAAAGACACTGAAGCTTACAAACCAAAGAATACCCTCCATGCAATTAAGTACGTTGGTGGAAGCATACTTCTCTGGAGATGTTTTGCTGCTACTGGACCAGAAGAACTAATAAGCGTATCAAGGATAAATTGTAGTATTTGTCTATTCTTTAAATTAATATAAAACAAATTACACTAAACCTGTCTTTGGGGCGTCACCGGAAGTCACATCATGACAATGACCGGAAAGACACGGCATGAACTGTTACAAAATACAAATGAAAAATTGAGGTATTGGCGTACCTCGGACTAAGACTATACCTAAAGCCCATTGAACATGTATGGGTATATTTGGAGAAAAATGTGATAGAAATAAGTCCTTTGAATTTGAAGGAAATAGAAACTATTGCCAAGGAAGTATGGACCAAAATAACTATCAATGTGTGGAGTAATCTTACGAGGAACAATAAAAATGATTAAAGGCAATGATTATTGAACAAATGGTAATTATTTTTGCTCTATTTTAAATGATGTTGGTGCTGTTTTTGTAATATTGGTTGACATTAAATTAACAATTCTGTTGAGAGCATCACGTTACATACATTCAAAGCCATTATTTCATCATTTGTGAAAAAAAAGCATATGAATACGTACCGATTTATTAGTAATTATGGAAATGGAGTGTGAATACTTCCGACAACAACTATAGTAAGTTGTTTTTATTGGCTGGGTGAGACACATGGTCAAACCGTTTTGAATTCAAAATTGCCAGCCAAAGATAGATAACCAACTCTGCTCAACTATTTAATCTAAAGCTAGATAATATTTTCCTTTCATGGTATACTTTTATTTCTATAAAAAAAATTCCCATGCCGATCCTCAGGCATCACTTATTAAACTGCCATAAACCTAACTATTATAAACCTAACTATTCGCTCGTATACGAGCGTAGCTAACTGGGAAGGTGACTAGCCTGTTTCAGACACTTGTTGAGGCACACTTGTGTTCAAGACTTGATTAACACCCATTGATCACACGTGTGGTATATCATGCAATTATTTTGAGCGGAGCTTAGTTACCAATTCTGAGCGACAGAATGATCTGGCCTGATCAACAGTTAGAACAAGGACAGTGTGATCAAATCCTCAATCATGACGATTTATCATTTCGTCAGCCATCGATGAACAATTCCGCCTGCCCATTCTCACTCACAATTCTTCTGTCAAACATCGGTATCAGATTCAAGCCTTTTAGATCAGTGCTGTGAGCTGAGATTCCTTTTGCAGACTGATAACATCAAGATGTCACCTTTCTGACAAATCAACCGTGGTGGGATTCGAACCTCATGATCTGTAAACGGAAGTTCTTGCTAGTCAGGCTTGCACACATCAACAGCACTGTCATGTTGCATTATTTATTGACATGACGCTGTTGTTCGTCTTTTGTTTCTCAAAACTGTAATAGCTTTGCGCAAACAGTGAAGCTCATGTTCGATGTAAAGAGAGAAAACATATTTATCTATATAGCACGGGAATGAATGAACAAGGAGGCGATGGTTACTATTTAAATGTAACTGATAGCCACAGTGTTAATTCCCAGTGAGAAGTTTATATAGAATTATTTATATATATATATATATATATATATTCAATATCGATTAATATGTTGCTGTGTTCGGTCTAGATATTCACGCTAATATATCTATGATTCAAATGGTAGGTTGTCTTATGCAATCTATTAAATATTTGTAAAGACTTACCAACTTTTTTGAGCGGGATGAGAATCCTATTTTCCACAGAAAATATCTTTATTTTTTTAAAATATTATCTTAATTTTTGGCCGCGTGAAATATAAACCCGTACTCTTGTTTTCGAAAGGATAATTGCCTAGTGAATAAAAGAAAAGATTTTTGTTTGTATTTCCTCAATTTCTTCTTCCTCCGTTTTTCGATGACATGTCAAGCATCGGGTTTCCAGAACTCATATTTTGCAATGGGTCAAAACCGAAACAAAGAAAAATATGCAAAAGGAATAACTCTCCATACATATGCAGAGCCAAGAAAATAAAGACTGTAAAGAATATATTGTGATATTATATGAGATTATATTATTTTGTATAAAGCTAGGCAAGGATTTGTTCTGTCATTGAAGCGGGTAATGGAACGCATAACAAAAGCGAAATTTCGATCCATCAAACGAGAAAAATGGATATCCGTTTATGTAGAGTTAATCCAACCTATAAATCAGCCGTGGACACACGCAGGTGTGCATATGTTGTCTCATACACACAAAGAAATATAAAAGGTTCAACTAATATTCCTAAAGTTATGCACGTCCAGAAATATAGACATCTATTTAACAATGGATATATGCATACGAATATACATGCATAAGCTTCTATCTTTTTAAGTATCCAGATTATAGTTGTGTGCAAAACTCTCTCATAATAAAAAAAAAAAATTATATCTAGGTGTTCGATCTATACGTTTCAAATGAATGCGCCGAAATACATTACCTATATATATATATAACTTAGATGAAAAATATAACTTAGATGAAAAATTCTCGAGAGTGCTGCTATCGAATCATATAAAAATATACATATGCGTCCCGGATCTTTTGACTATCCCTATTCTTGAAATAATTTCTACTTTTCCAATCAAAGATACACGACAAGAAAAATTTAAAGCATGAAAAGATAAAGGATAAATCCAAAACCTCCTATTATTCAAAATAGATAAGACTTGAATTACTCCCAAACTAAATTAATTGAAAAACTATTTTGCACAAGATCTATTAAAAAAAGAAATTACAAAATATCACTTACTTACTTTCGATATTAGACCTTGAATTTTATAATTTCGAATCATGATTGCTTGCCTGCCGTTTTCAGCTAACCAGTAGAATATTTAACTCAAGAATTTTGCAATACCAATATCAATTACGAAATGTAATCCTTGTATTTCCGCACAGGGAACGGTCATAATTCCTAATGGGTCAGGTACTACTTACCTAGGTTTCACCACATGGGATCATCAGGAGAAAACTGAAGATCCACTGTGGTGAAACGTAGGTAGGTAGTACCTGGCTCATTAGGATTTATTTATTTTACGTTTGCTCGAATTAGCGTGTTGAGCACTTTTCGTTTTACCTTATTACTCGCTCTGTGTTTTTTTCCTTTGTACCAGAAATTTAAGGTGCTGGACGCTTTCTTTCGGAGGTTTCTGGATATTTCATTTCTTTTCAATACATTTCCTCCGATGCAATTTGTTTGAAAATTGTGCTATCCAGGTTTTTCCACTCACGAAATCTAAGTAGATTTACGTTCTCTCTCTCTCCATATATATATATATATATATATATATATATATATATATATATATATATATATATATATATTATTTTATGTTTATACATTCTTTCTATAGATACAAATATTTAAGTAAATGCTCTGTTTGTAATAAACAGTGTTAAACAACATTTATTGTCCTGAATGTCCAAGAAATTTTCATAGAAAATATTCTTCCTCCGACAGGATTCGAACCTGCACTCTATACGGAACCTTCATTTAGCTTGACATGCCTTTACCGATTTGGCCACAGAGGTGTTTTCGGTTAGCAATGTCGAATTTTACTTTTATGAATCTATCACGTACATTCATTTCTGCTCATGGCGTATCAAATGTAAACAAATGACGTCACACGATATGAAATGGGCAAAGTCTGACAATTATTTTAAACATTAACATAAAAAATGTCTTAAAATAATTGTCGGACTTTTGTCCATTCTATAATGTGTGACGCCATATATATATATATATATATATATATATATATATATATATATATATATATATATATATATATAGTTATTAAAAAGAATGAACGGTTTTCTTGACGCATATATTCAGTTCTCAAACAGGAATCAGATACAATTTAAAAGAGGAGTTTTGATTTTTGAATTGTTACCACACGGGCGTTGCAATAGTTTCGTATCTCCGCAATGTCCAGTTGTTTGTTTAAACCCTGAATGGCTAGTGTCTCAGGAAAAGGCGTTCTGCGTTCTCTGTTTCGCAGATTGCTTTTCGAAGGCAAATTTTGAAGATGGTTTAACATTTTATAGAGTGTGGGTGTTTGCATAAAGGAAAAGGTCCAAGACGACCACGAGTTTCGGAGAAATATGCAGCGAGAAGCAGAACTTCGTTTGATTCCACGGAAGTTCACAAATGGAGCTAACCGTAAGCTTGCGATCTCTCAATGCACAATTTAGCGTGTGCTAAGATGCCTACACTTGAAACCTTACAGACTATATCTCACTCAGCCACGTAATAAGACCTTGCTTTTTATGCTTGTCCTGTGAGATCCCCAGACCTCATTGTGTGTGATTCTTTCTTGTGAGAATACGTAAAAGGTCACGTTTACGTTCCACTACTACACACTAATAAAGAAGAGCTTAAAGATCGTATAACAACAGCGATCAAATCATTTGATCGAGATATGCTGGTACGTGTTTCGAAGAATTTACATATCGTATTGATATTACCCATGATGCAGTTAGAGGCACACTGATCACATATAATACTGAAAATAAATGTTGACTGTGAGTAGAATAATTCTGAATGTGATAGTTTTCTACTGCTATCGCTTATAATATTGCGTAAGGAAATCAGTACTTACTTTCTTTTGGATAATATATATATATATATATATATATATATATATATATATATATATGTAAAATTACTCGAGATAGGGTCAAATGACTTATCTGTTTTGCCAACATACGTACTTCGCGTTGAAAGGCTTACATGGGACAGATGCTTGATAAATCATATGTACATATTTAAATTTGAAACTCTTAATAGGCTCGAGTGTCTGCATGAACGTTACGTGATTTAATTATATATATATATGTATATATATATACACATACATATATATATATATATGTATGTGTGTGTGTGTGAATGTGAGTGCACATATACTCTCTCTCTCTATATATATATATGTATGTTGTATACATATATAAATATTAAACTTAAATTGTATATATATATATATATATATATATATATATATATATATATATATATATGTGTGTGTGTGTGTGTGTGTGTGTGTGTGTGTGTGTGTGTGTGTGTGTATTAGACTTAAATTTCTGCCTTCAAAGGAATGCTAAATCATTCTCCTTCGACAAAACCCACTCCAAGTTGTGTTTGAAGTTCTGAATAATATGTTCAACCTCTATTATACTAACAGCTTCTTAATTCCTAGACTTCATTGTCTGTCTTGGGGCAAAATGATTAAAAAAATTGAGATCGTGACAAATATCCGCACATAGTCTAACCGATTACGAGTGATACGAATTGCATGAATTCTATAGTGCAGAATTTGCCTTTTCTCCAGTCACGACGAACGGGTTCACTTTTAATAAGGTTCCAGTATTTGAACGTCATCCGTGTCTTAGATTCAATGTATGCGTCAAAATATATGTATATGATCCTTTGCTATAGTTGCTGAAAAACACTTGACACATTCTGTTCATTCAAAAGGCGTCTGATATTCTACGCCACGTTTATCGGATTTGACATATCTAGGCCTGAATTATTCAGGTTCCATTCTTCAGCCAAAATCATTTATTGTAGTATCTATGAAGGCTCTTCATTCTGCCGAATGTTTCTCATCGATGAATCATTGCAATTCTGTCGATAATTTCTCACTATTTCCATTTAAAATTTAATTAAGATTTTAAATCTCTTTCCTATAAGTAATGAAATACAACAATATCAAATACTACTTATAATATGTGCATTGTTCTCTCTCTTGTCCTTATCATTACTCTCACATTCACAACAATTCGGTCGTTGTATGCGAAGGCCTTCTTCATGTTATATTTTTCTGGGGTATTTCAGATTTAGTTAAACTCCACTGGGCTAAAATCATAGCATCACAGTCGATGAAAAAATCTATGAACAGGAAGCATAAATTTCAACAGGCAAAGATGAATGTAATATACTCGTGTACATGACAATCCAATGAAACAGAAATACAAAGAACAGGAAGGCATTAAATTGTCTGTTTACTGATATGTCGTTTGTTCTGAAAATAGTACCCCAGCGAAAGCTTAATGAAACTCTCAAGATGAAAATATCTGGAAATAGAAATTAAGACAATGTAATGCGTAAAGAGAAAAAAAAAGACTGGCACATATAGGTTAACGATTTTCAGAGGAGAAGGTTGGATCTTCATGGCCTCAGCAGAAATAATAAAAGAAAATCTTGGAGAATTATCAAGGTGAATTACGAAAATAAACTAAAACATCGATAATCAAAGGCATGTTCTGTGGTATTATAAAAATGTACCTCCGTTTTTGGTTCGAAATTTCAATCTATGTCACCTAAAGAAGACCGGAGTGTACGACGGCCGAAACATCGAGAATATGACAGTGACTATGAGGACAGCAGTTCGAACAATGTAAATAGAAATATAGACAGATGTCTATCAAACATATGTAACCATATTTCGTTGGCAACATGTAAGTTTTAGCCCACAATTTGCGACGCTGTACAGTATTTGAAATAATGCATGTCCATTTCGACAGTGTAATATTATATAAAAATAATAAAATCCCGTTA
>CAHIKZ030005567.1:925000-975000 GCA_903632075.3 Acanthosepion pharaonis
GAGTTCTCGGTCACGATGACTTGTGGGTTCGTGCTGTCAAATGTATCGACGTCCCACAATTCTGCCTACCCAATTTCATTCACAGGGCTGCCTCAGCCAGTGGTATGCTTTTCAGTAACTTTCCAAATGTGTCACACGCTGGGATCGACCTCAGTCCAGTCCAATAACATCAGGAAGTCGCCTTCCTGACAAAATCGACCATATATATATATATATATATATATATATATATATATATATATATATATATATATATATATATATATCGAACACGGGTCTCATGTAAGAAAGCGGACATATAGATATATACATACATCGAACCCGGGTCTCAAGGTCAGAAATCGAATGCATAGATATATCCATACATACATGGAACCTGGTTTTTATGATCAGAAAGCGAACGTATAGATATATATGTACATATATCAAACCCGAGTCTCATTGTCAAACAGCGAACGATATACAAACGAGGAAATGACATAAAATTATCCGGACACATAATACAGATATGCTATGTCGAAAGTGCGGATAATATTAAACTTCCCCTCGTATATGCATATAACAAATATTTGCGCAATATATTAGTAAAAATAAAATTTAATAGACTAAAATTAAACAAATTATTTTAACTAATCTTACAGCGTTATAATAATGTTTTGAACTTCAGAATATTTTTAAGCAGTTAGGACAAATTTTGACTATAAAGTACATTCTTAATATTTATAAGAAATAACATTATCATACATAAAATATGGTAAAATTAGCGGTTCAGGCTTTTCGAGAAATAAATGAACGAAACAAAATATTTTCAAATAAAATAAAATTTGCGATATGATTTCTGTGTCCATTGATTAAAATAGAAAAAGAAATGATAATGCTTTCTCTGCATGAAAAATGATTCGATTTACTACGACTAATTTCTTTTAATTTAACATAGATTTAGATTTTCTCTATTAACGCAGTTATTTCCCGATTCACAACATATATCTTAAACATTCTTCTTTAAGCTATGGAATATCGTTTCGATATATATATATATATATATATATATATATATATATATATATATATATATATATATATATATATATATATAAATAAAACTGCATATATATAAAAGATTACGGGAAACAAGGTAAAAGTTACAGGAAAATTTCAGACAATCTGAATAATCCATTATCATTAGTTCATTCATTGCAATATATAAAATACTCCAAATTGTTGAAAAGCAAAGAAGAATACGTTCTCCAGGGAAGATATCTTCAAGATCTTCGAGGAATGTAATACTTCAAATTGAACAAAATCCTATGTTTATTCATCAGGTGTTTCAGGATGATTTTCTTTCATCAGGAATCTGAGTCTCTTAATGGACAATACGCAATGAAATTCGCAGGAAGAATCTAACGTCGCGAGATGTCAGGTTCAAATTCGTTCATCTACATAATGATAAAAAAAAAATCGTATTGAGATGTAATATTATGGACACATGAAAGCAACACTGAATTGTATGGACTTAATTCTAGAAATTAGGTATGGAAGAAATATGGCAATGCCTTCAAACAAAAGAACACAGTTCCAACAGTGAAATTTGGTGGTGGCAGCATCGTTGCTTCACAATATTTTTCTGCAAAATGTACTGGGAACATATCACTAAAAGTTGTTAACATGAATGCCGCTGCATATCAAAATATTTTGGGAGCAAATTTAATGATTTCGTTTGAAACAGATTTAACTTCCTTCTGATTGGGTCTTCAAACAAGACAAAATAATGTAAATATCCTGAAATGGCCAAGTCAGACCCAGATTTAAACACAATCAAGAATATGTGGCGTTATTTGAAAATTCAAATCCAATAGAGAGCTCCAAAAAAAGATCCCAGATCTGAAGATCATATCAAAGAAGTAAAATATACCAAATAAATTTACAAATTATCAATTGAAAACTACAAGAAATAGTTGGTTGCTGTAGAAGTGAATAGTTGCTATCCTACAAAGTATTAAATGGAGATTATGTATTCTTTTTTTATTGCACGAATAGATTTTTTACTCATTAAAATGGATAAATGGGATTTTTTCCATTAAATCAGTTTTCATTTTTCTGTGCATATTTATTTATTATGAATCTTATATATATATATATATATATATATATATATATATATATAATTTTTGTTTAAAATATGATTCCTTCGCTACATAAGAGTTCTCATGTTTCAAAAAACGAGAGCCGAAAACATCCAAATAATGATTAAAATTAAGTTGAATTGAGGTATTTAGTCCCGTTTCATCAAGCGATATTTTAGGAAATACTAAGGAACTCCGGATTATGCACCCAAAGTGTTTTCTGCATACATGCGCACTTATACAACCACAAGCCGACCCTTTCATCCTCTTTGAGACTCCGCAGCCGTGCGCATCCACTACAGAGAATCGAACCCAGACTGTTAAAATACAATTCAAGCACCATATAACTGAACAAACGGGCTTTAGAATCGAAGTAGAAATTAACTAGACTCAATATAGGCCAGTTGCTCACTAAATCTAAAATCGTATTAGATTAAACTGATAACGTATTCATAATATATTCTATCTGAATGAGGAATGACATTTAAATTAATAGTGAAAAATTAAAAATATCTTAATTTTATTCATTCCATTGCTTAGTTAGTAAACCTGCTTCTCATCGATTTTCAAGTTTCCACAAACCATTCCTAGCAGCCACAGTTCGTTTGTTTTTTCACATATAAAAATCGGCTCCTTTGTTTTTATGATGCAGGCAACTGAACCTAAGTGCTCTGAGTAGATAATACGTTTTAAATTAATTTGGTCAAAAATTTTGAGTTCAAGAAAGCATTAATGTAGGTGTATAATTAGTATATATATATATATATATATATATATATATATATATATATATATATATATATATATATATTGTTATCTTTGTGTGATCGTAAAATAACTAAGATTACATTTCTTGCAATAATGTAATAATTTAAATGACCCTCTTATGTTCATAGGACAAGATATGGATATATAAATTATTGCTTTTGGCTTCTCCAAAAGTCTATTCAAAATGCAGATTCCTGCCCTTTTTCGAAGATGATATTAACCACAAAATTAACTAGTTTGGATATGAAGTCTTTTCATGCCAACATTACCAGTTAGTATCTATATTCATCGATACCAAACATATTAATTTCTTTGCAAATTCCACACCGTTATGTTTTAACATCAGCCAAATGTAATTTACCCTCCTTGGTAAATTAAGGTATCTGAAATTTAAAAGCACATTAATTCTCATTCAAAGCAATTATATATTAATTAAAGGAAATATATCCTCCAAAAGTATAAAGAAAGGAAAGTAGTGGAATATGGAATGCATTGCAAACATCCGTGTATAAAATCATTTAATAACGTAAATACCAGAATCCGGAAGTGAGTTCAGCTGGCAAAAACTGCGATAAAATAATATGTTAGCATATAAATATTTTAGCACGAAATCAAATATTTATGAAAAATCGGATTTGGTATATCAAAGACCAAATATCTCAAGGAGTGCTGAAAAAAATTGATACTGAAGCAACCAACAAAATGCTGGAAAAAGAATTAGGGATGGATTTTTGAGAAAGGATTAAAAGCAGGATACAAATTTTTGTAGTATTTTCACCGAATATGATGGAAGCTTTATATACTCCGGTTCTAAAATGTATTAGAATGTTTTGTTATTTCACATAAAATAAATCAAAAAAGTCACTAAGACGTGAGAGTGGATACTGAATAGAAAGACTACAAAGAAAAAAAAGTATTATTAAGAAGCGAAAACAAAGAAAAAAAAGATATTTAGAAGACAGGAAATAGCGATTTACCTTGCATTTAAATTCTTGACGATGAACCTTACTGGAAATCAAGAACTGGAATACTCTTGCACAAACGAGAACTATGAGAAAAGAAAAAAATAACATGTAACATACAGTTACTTCTATGTACTTCAACTTTCAAATGATGAGATATTGCCGTTATTCTGGTACTGAGCTTAAATTCTGAGAGTTGACGCACCATTGAGGAATGTCCATCAGAATAATTGCCACGAAGATATTTATAAAAAGGGTACAGTGAACTAGATTATGGCGCAGTGAATGTGTATGGAACCTGGATGCCAGATCAGTACCAATGAAATTGCATATTCTTCTTTGGATGTGATCAATGACATTTACATACACAACAGGAAGAACTGACCAGATCTGACAGCATTATTCAATGCATTGCCGAATGGTTGACTTACAAATCTGTAAGATAATTTCGAAGGCATAAAATTGTCGGGAAAAACTTAGTGAACCAATTTTCCTAACAGTAAACCAAGCAAATGATTCAGTATAATCTTTAGATTTCATGTCAGAGTGAAATATTAGCCCGAGAAGGCGAAACGATTCGCTTTACTGGAGGTTAGCTTTAGCCATGAAAAGCAGAAAGAAATGTATTGTAAATGATTTAATATTCCATATTACTGACAGTAACAAAAATCATTATTAATGATTTCTTTAAAGTCAAGGAACATTTACGAATACATTCCTAAAATCTACTTTACAATTAAAAATATACTCATATGTTCAGAATAAAAGGGTTCGGGGCTTAATAATGGTGAGGTCGGAAAATTTCTCGACAGCAATATACAAGTGACTTGACAAAAGAGAGCACTGGGAGTAGGTTGAAGTATTGAATAAATGCGAAACTAATGAAGGTGATACACTTAATAAAACCAAGATTTGCCTGCAAATTTAATAAAAACAAACTTATCTATTATATTAGGCGACTAAAGATAGGTCTTTTCTAGAATACAGGATCAATCTGTTACCGAACGTAAGAAAATAGAGATAAAATATACAATATTTCGTTCTTGCATATCAAATGAAAAAATAAAATATTTGCCTATCCCTGAGCATTTTCCAAGAAATGAAAATAAATAAATTAGAACTGAATATCCATGGGGATAAGGAATGCATCTGATTTCATTAAACAGTAAAATAGATTGGCAAGACAGAAGAGGGGATCAGATGTAACACTGAAACCTATCATACCAGAAGATTGATAATTCTCTAGGAATATAAAGGATGACAGGAATTTTGAATAGGATTGCTATCAAATGTTTTGTGTCATTCATAGCAGATATGGCCACGCTGAGAAAACAATGCAGCTGCAGTCATGCCGTCAGTTTCCGGAAGAAAAAAGAGCAGAATCACAAGATCTACGAAAAAAAGTTGTATTATAAAGCAACAATTGTTCCCATAACAATTAAAGTTTCTCCTATGACCTTTTCGTAACAATTGGAACCTAAGATCCTATATGAAAAACAATTGGGTTTTGTATCTGGAAAAAAACAAACAAAAGTTTCGGATAAAGTTGTTTTTTCAAGTCAAAACCCAAATGCCTGATAAAAGGAAGATCAGCTTTTTGAATTGAAAAGTAAAAACTAAACATGTTCTTAAAAGAACGAAATATATATATATATATATATATATATATATATATATATATATATATATATATATATATTTTTTTTTTTTTTTTTTCCACCTATTCTGATTGTACATTTCTCTGTTTTAATTTTGAATCCCGCGTGGAAGCCTGATGAGCGGGGCGAAACTGGTTGCTTCCCCACCCCTTGTTGTTGAGTTTTTTTTATTATTTAATATTGTTATAATATGTCTTGTAATATTAAGTTTTTACACTTTTATTTCGATCATTAAATTTTGTACCTACAAAAATATCTTTATATATATATATATATATATATATATATATATATATATATATATATATAAATGAAAGGAGAACGAAACAAATATGAAATCAAACGTTCATAATATTAATTTAAAGATAGGATTCAATACGACTGTACAACGATAATTCTTTATTATAAGACATTACTTTCGAACATATGTAACCATTGCATACATGCATTATCGTTATGATGCATATCATCGAATCTCGTCAGATGACTCATCGCTTTGAAACACAGACTCTCGTACCATCACCGAAATTATACAACGTTGAATCAGGTTAACAGATGGGTTACCGATTGAGAATACCACGTGCTGTAACCTTGGATGCGTTGGTTGTGTAATGGATAAGAGCTAGGAATTTTTAATCGGCTAGCTCATTTCCAAATCCAGTCATGTTCAATATGTTAATTTATGCGCAAATGCACGTGTAAATCCAACTCTTCCAACCCAGCTATAGGGTAATTATTGGGATTTATATCAGAACATTGTTTTTTCCTAAAATTCTTAACAAACTAAAAATATTTTCGGGCCATAAATAACATACAAAAGTTTGATAATTCGGACAGAAAACAACTGAATTAATAAATTACTGTTGCTTTTAATCAATTCAAAACAAAACAAAATGATTGTATCTAGAAGCATGTTTTGGAAATCTATCTATCTATCTATCTATCTATCTATCTATCTATCTATATATATATATATATATATATATATATATATATATATTAAAAGAAGAGGGGGTACCAAACGTTTTTTGGTTGTAATATTTATTGAGAAAAATATTATACTTTTGTTTTACATAATTTACGTGTTTCAGAACCGTCTTCAGGTGAAATATTTTATATTATTAAAAATAATTAATTTTTCTTCATGTTCAATGTGGAATATTCTCGATATGAGACATTCTGTTTTGTGTTGGCAATCGAATTTTCTTTCTAGAATTGTCAATGAAGAGTTCTGCGTGAAGGGTCATAAAACAATTAAGGTTTGTCCATAGTAGTTATCGGCATTTAATCTTTTAATGTTTTAGTGACCTCTATCTCTTGGATCTGTTTCTATTTTGGCGTGTTCCCGTCAGCATGCGTGTATATATGCGTGCGTATATTTCCTTACTACGAGGAATTCGTAAACTTATTTGTACCTATACACACATACACTATCCACCACAAGTAGTCAGTACACACACATATACACACATATTTCCCAAGCTGGGGTGATATAACCAATTCCATACACTACTTCAAAACTTACACCCAAAAAATCAAATTCACGCAAGAATATAATTTTAACGAATTACCATTTTAGATATACTCATTAGAAATAAAAACAACCATATAATCACAGATATCTACCACAAACCCACAGACACCCAACAATACGTTCATTTCAAGAGCCATCACCCAAAAAAGCTGCCTAAAATCCATCCCCTATTCCCTAGCACGTAGAATTTTGTACAATGTGACTGATAAACATCTCCAAAAAAATCCGCTTAGAAGAACTACATAAAATTCTCAAGAAACGAGGCTACCCACAACACTAGTAAACAAAGGTATTGAACTTGCGAAAGAAATTCCTCTAGACCAACAGAAATAAAAAAAACGTAACGTCGAACAAACTCAGCATATGTTTCAACGTACAACAAAAAACAACCCAGAAATATTCCCAGAAATCACAAAAAATCTAGATTTACTTAGCAAGAATAATAAACTGAATAATATACTAAAACAACCAAAATAATTAAGAGCAAACGCCAATCTAGAAACCTAAAACACATATTAACCTCATCTAAATTTAGTCAACACAAAATACAGGAGTCACAAAATGCAACAAAAAAAATGTGGAGTTTGTGACATCATTATAGAAGGAAACTCCTACACTTTTGAAAACCCAAAAAACATTCATAATAAACAAAAACTTAAACTGCAACTCAAAAAAAAATGTAGTTTATGCATAAATGCACAAAATGTAAGAAGTCATATATAGGCATCAGCCAACAACTGAACAACAGGGTCTCCCTACACAAAAAGCAATATAAAATTGACAGACAACAGAAAACTTTTTTGTATCACAACACATTTTCAAATATAACCAGGGTAAGTTTAATATCATGCCGATATATCAAACAGACAATTTCGTATCTACAAATACAGGAAAAAAACTTTATAGACAAATTCAAACCTGAACTGAATAGATCGTAATAAAAAAAAAAAACATGCCCCAGGGTGACCAAATACAATGATCGCTCACATACATGGAGCACACCCGGGAGACGAGGAGATATATATATATATGTACACATACATACATTTATGTATGTATATGCGGATGTTGACAACTTAACGTGTGTGTGTGTGTGTGTGTGTGTATGTGTGTGTGTGTATGTGTGTGTACTGGTTCATGTAAGCAGGAAATATGTGTGTATATGTGTGTGTGTACTGACTACTTGTGGTGGGATATGTATGTGTGTATAGGTACAAATAAGTTTAAATAATCATAGTAAGAAAATATACGCACGCATATATAATCCAATGGGAACACGCCAAAATAAAAGATCCAAGATCACATAGGAGGTCACTAAAACATTAAAAGATTAAATGCCGATAACTACTCGCTGGACAAACCTTAATTCAGATGACCCTTCACGCAGAACCCTTTTTCTAGAAAGAAAATTCGGATTGCCAACACACAGAATGTCTCATATCGAGAATATTCCACATTGAATATGAAGAAAATTAAATTTTAATAATATGTAAAAATTCCACTTTTCACCTGAAGACGGTTGCGAGACCACCAGAAACATGTTTATTTAAAACAAAGTATAATATTTTTCTCAATAAATCCACATTACAACCAAAACGTTTGCGGCACCCCTCTTCTTTAATATACATATCTTTTACACAACATCTTTCATATATATATATATATATATATATATATAGAGAATATATATATATATATATTATATATATATATATATATATATGCGAAAATATGTATATATATATATATATGTGTGTGTGTGTGTGTATATATATATATATATATATATATATATATATATATATATTATATGCAATATATTATATATTTTTTATATATGCGGTACTTATTGGAAATCGCGCAATATTTAAAATATTAGTTGCATTAATGTGAGTTTGCCAAACTCCATCAATCCAATAAATGAGATAACTATATATTAGCGATCATGATAAAATGACACTAAACAGTATTCTCTAAGTTTTATTATGGTAACAAAACCGATACCTACAGACCCGCAGTGAATTGGGAATTGGTCGCTAAAATCAATACTTTCCAGGCAGTGGGGACAGGTGGAATCTATGTTTAAACGAAAAAATAATCATCCTAAAAAATATTAATAATCCAAACCTACTGAATAAACGGAATGAAGTCATGTCTAGTTATATGAACGCAGAAAATTATTTCTTTAGTATGTAATCCAGGATAACCCATTTTCTATCTAAACTTAATTTCAAATTTTAATTTTCGTGTCACTTTCATTTCGTGTCATACACCGATTATCTTTCTTTAACCAGCTAAACGACTTTTACGTAAAACGTACAACATTCAAATTTTAAATTTTAAGCGTACTTCAATTTCCGTTTTTTTCCACTTTTTTTTTCTCCTATTATTGACGCATACCTACACTTCAACTCTTACACACAAACCCCGGTTGTGCTTTAGTACTATTTTTGTGCTATTTAATTTGTAACTATAAACCAGCATCCACCATATGAGCATCTGTATACTTTGTTTTTGAAATCATCAATAAGCTATATGTCGTGCCCAATGTGTTGGGTAACCAAGGAGACATGAGTCGCAAACCAGACATAGGTATATACTTAAGTATATATATATATATATATATATATATATATATATATATATACTCCAATCTCTCGACGAATTCGACCTATGAGAATCAAGCGTATCAGTTCCTAGGATCCAAGATCTGAGACTAATATATATAAGTTCATGAGATCTGATTATATTGGTGAAGGTTTTGTGCAGAATCATCCAATCTTTTTGAAGGGTCGAATACAAAGCCCTTGTGCATTACGTGCCACAAGACCGCCAAACGACCCTCCGTAGGTTTTGAATTCCGACTTGTTCTTCTAGACCTGTCCAGCTATTCACCTATAGCAGTCGGGAGAAGAAGATTCATACCTTTCCCAAGTCTATTAGCACGTAAGTGAATGTAATGGATTCGCCTGGGATCTGCACTCAGCTCTCCGATTCCCCATTACCATCCGCTAATGATTACTCTACCGTGACTCAGTATATATATATATATATATATATATATATATATATATATATATATATATATATATATATAGTCGCTTCATTGTATGAGGTTCAAGCAGCTCAGTTCTCAGAACCAAAGGCCAGACTACCTACACATATCATTTGATTGATTGTAGCATCGAAGCCCTGTTGAGGTCAAATCACACTTTTGGAAGTGCCTAATACAGAGAACTGGTGCACAGTACGCCTCAATATCCCCAATCAATTCTCCGCCGGTTTTGAATTAGGAGTTGTCTTTCTCCCAGACAATACGCCACCCAACACTAGATACCATTTCTAAGGATACCAGCACGTAAGGGAATGTAATAACCTCGATTGGCCCGCCATTTCCTCAATCCGAGTTGCTATCCGTTACTCCATCATGCCTCCACACACACACACACACACACACACACACACACACACACACACACACACACATATATATATATATATATATATATATATATATATATATATATATATGATGTGTACGCATTTCCGAATTAATGAAGAGCTGGCATTATTGAGTGAGAAAATATTGTTGAATACTGCAAAACTTTTGGAATTTAGTGAATCTGATGCCCAGCAGGATATTCATATTGTCTATGTATCAATATTACAATATTTCAGGAGAACTTCTTTTCATAGACGGTAGCATCCTTTGCCTTAAAGTCCAATCTGATGGACTTCATTCGTTTTGGTGAACGAATGCTAACAATAACATCAGAAAACAATTTTAGGACATATATTTTCTTTGGAATACGCGAATACACGCTAAATATCCATAGACACTTTGACGTGGGGTAATGGTCAGCAATCTAATTCTTGGACAATTACGACTCTAGCGATTTCGCTCCTCAAAAGATCCCTATACGTTTTGTTCTTGTGTCACGTCTAAGCTATGCGTAGTAAATCATTCATTCTTTACTACTTCTACGTGCTGTAATGGTTAGTATGCTTGCCCCGGTGAATGAATTACGCCTACATTGCGATTTCGATGCTCAGTGGACGTTACATGCCTAAGGGAATTTGCCACACCTAAGCTGTGCTTAGTAAATCACTAAACACCCTGGCATTAACTAGTTCTACAGCATCTGCTGCTGATTCTGCTGCTGCTAATAATAATAATAATAATAATAATAATAATAATAATAAGAAGAAGAAGAAGAAGAAGAAGAAGAAGATGCGTTTATAATGTCTGCACAGGACCAAAACCTGTCCAAAAGTTATTCGCTATTTAATAAAATGCAAATTTTTGCAGACCGCGTAGGTCGATCGAATTAAACAGATATTGAAAATATTGATAAAATGGTGTCTTATTGTTCAAATGTCGCATGGAAGTAATGCAATAATTGATATAAGATCGGACACTATTTTCATTGGGATATATGTTTGTATTCCAATGCGCGGCACGCTGAAATCTATTATATATATCAATCTGCACAATGCCTTGAAGGAGAGGAAATTATAAAGATAGAAAGATATTTATGAAATATTTTAGGAATGGTTATGGATTATTCTTAACTATTCAATTTTATGCAATATTACTTTGACATAAGTGAATGACTAGAATTAGAAAGATAAGTAAATGAGTTTTTAAAGCGAATGATTAGTTTTATTTAGCGGCATATCAACTCATGCAGAAATTTAAATTTATTGGAAGCATTAGAAATTTCTTTTACAAAACTGGTCAGATTTTGTTTATTTACAAAAATGTGTTGATGGTTAGGATTGTTCTTTTCCAAATGTCTATTGCTTGTAATATATTGTTTTGAGAAAATAAACTGCGAGGAATATTTTTTTTATAAATATATATTGCTGATAATATTTTTTTGTTTTTTTTCTTTGTATTGCTCGTAAATTGTTTTACTATGAAAAGGTATTGCTGGCATTTTTGTACTATGAAAATATATTTTTATACATTCATATTTTTATCCCAGTTTGGGTGTCAATAATTCGCCTAAACTGGGAGATTCCTCCAGGAAAAGCAGCTATAATTTTCTTGGGGGCATTATGAATTTCTTTTATGAAAATATATTACAGGTCATCTTTTTTTTATTTACAAAAATGTATTGCTGGTAAGGATTGTTCTTTTCAAAACTTCTGTTACAGATACTATATATTGTTTGACAAAGAAGATTTTTTTTTTGTATTACTGGTAACTTGTTTTATTATGAAAGTGTATTGCTGGCATTTGCGTATATGAAAAAAAAATTTTTTAATGATTTTATAGTGTTTTAACCGAGTTTGGGTGTTAAGTATTTGCCCAAACCAGGTAATACCTCCCCATGCCAGGGTGGACCTAGGAACAACATAAATAAATTGGTGGTTCCATGCTCCTAAAAACATCCCTTTCAGAGTTATTGCTGCCAGAATATTTCATTGCCATACCCAAGACGACTAATGAGTAGTAAATTCTGTTCAAAAGTAAAGCCATAAACGTATGATGCTAATTTGTTATATGACATTTATCGTTTTATGTTCTTTTCATATCATTAAATATTTTTTTCGAAAATTATGCGAAAGACTTTGATGCGCTGAATAATCAATTATTTCTATAAGAAATAACTTCTGCAAAAAATAACTAATGCTTGGCCATTAAAATTTCGTAACGATGTCCTCTCATATAAAAACATATATGTTTCTTGGATCAATGATTCAGTGAATTCAGTCTTACTGTGGACCATTTTTTCTTTAATACATTAATTGGTGCTATAGAATCAAATGCTAAACAACTGAATCCGGTTAAACAAATTATATCACTTGAGGAATTTCTGCAACAGAAACTAAAATAGACAGTACATAACTCAAAGATAGAATTATAACAATCAAGATTCTGAAATATTACACTACTTTAAAGAAAACGCTACGAAGAAAATCCACAACAATGCTGAAAAAAGAAATAATAGTACTGAAAATACATTTTTCAATGGAAACATTTCGTAGATTTCAAATGAACGTGTTATTGTCAGTTCGGTCAATGAATGCCAAAGGTTACCATATGAGAAAAGGTCTAATGTTGCAATTGCCTTTAATACTATCTGGGGTTTTATCATTCAAAATTACATATGTATAAAAGCTCTTTGACCAGACAGATAGTTTTAAGCGTTAACGAATAGTCGCCTTTTCATAGATATGTAAATATCACGAGATAAAATATATAGACTATCGCCTCTAAGAGTTGATTTTATGTTCAGTTTTATATTTACACACTCTATCTCTGATATTGAGCACGTTATCCCATAAATATAGCACATCTTAAGACTATATATCTTCATATATATATATATATATATATATATATATATATATATATATATATATATATATATATATAAAGAAAAAAAACAGTAAGATATAAAATCGGTGTTCTTATAGATATTTTTATTTTTACAAAATAGTGCTCAATGTAAATTTACAGAGCATTAATATTATAAATTTATTGATTTAAAATATGTTTTTTTTGCTACACAGTTCAACCATGTTTCAAAAATAGAAGCGAAAAAACCCCGAATTTAATTTTGCAATTAAATTAAAAGCATTAGTTCCATTTCATCTTCAAACGAATTTTGGAGATAACTTTTAAAAATTACCGGGTTTAAAGACACAGCTAAAATCACGTTTCCATGGTTACAGAATATTCTACTTAAATTGAAGAAGGGGTGTCTAGATTTTCCTTATGTCAGTATCATTGTATCAGTTATTAGCTACAATTTGGTAAGGGGTAGGGATGTATTTTACAATGAAACCTGACATCAGTTGAATGGATGTCGTCTGAATGTTTTTTTTTTTTTTAAATTGTTAACAGTAAAAAATATTTCAACGTCATTTTTTAAAATTTTCTAAAAAAAAAAAAAATTGTAATTTACGTATACTTTGATATGGAAAAATAATTTTACTTACTATGAGTAATTTTCCTTCTGTTATAAAGTAATATAGTCTATTAAATCTAAACAATGAAAATATTTTAAAATTTTAAAGTTGTAATTTTGAAATTGTAATTAAAATTGTAGTTAAATTGAATGAATTCTAACCTAAATTTCTTTTAAATAATACTACACGCACTAAAAAGAATAAAAAAAAACACCTATAGTAAAATAAAATTAATATGAAATGCCCTAAGATGTAAGCTTTTGAATGACCCATGTCCTTAGTACTTACATGAGAAACATTATAATACTAGGTTTATATATAAAATAAATGTTTACTAAATCAGTGAAATTAAGTAACCATTTTTGCCGTCATAGACATAAATTTAAAAAAAAAAAATGTAACCCATATATACATACTTAAGCTTGATGTTAAAATAATCCTACATAATATAATGGATTCTAATACATTTAACTGTTCTTAAAAAGAATATAGTAAAATAAAAATTAAAAGGAGAATATTTCAAATCGTAGTTAAATAAAAAGTATTAGGAAAAAAAAAACAAAAAAAACGAAAATCTTTAAATTTAAAAAAATGACGTTGAAATTTTTTACCGTTAACAATTTAAAAAAAAACACATTCAGACGACATCCATTCAACTGATGTCAGGTTTCATTGTAAAATACATCCCTACCCTTTACCAAATTGTAGCTAATAACTGATACAATGCGGATACTGACATAAGGAAAATCTAGACATCCCTTGTTCAATTTAAGTAGAATATTCTGTAACCATGGAAACGTGAATTTAGCTGTGTCTTTAAAACCCGGTAATTTTAAAAGTTACTCCAAAATTCGCTTGAAGATGAAATGGAACTAATGCTTTTAATGTAATTGCAAAATTAAATTCAGGGTTTTTTAGCTTCTATTTTTGAAACATTGTTGGAACTGTGTAGCGAAAAAACATATTTTAAATCAATTAATTTATAATATATATATATATATATAAATATATATATATATATATATATATATATATATATATATATATATATATATATATATATATTTCAATAAAAGACAGACCACGTTAAGATTCCATGTAATAAGCTATTTCACCATAACCCCTTTAACAGGGTTCTGGATCATCAGACTTTACTTCCAAAAGCTGAAATGAAAAATGAAAAGTAATTCACACGTTTTTTACGGACCTCATCAAGTATACGCAAAGTTAACGAAGTGAGGGAGAGAGGATATGAGTGTGTCATATGTATCATTTTAGTTTCCTATTTTAACCCCAGTGTGTCGGCTGGATGTTGCTCAAGTTTAACGCGTCTAGTATCTAGATAAAGGTTGTTAAGGGGTGAGCGATAAGGACTACATTAAAGGAAAACGTTACAACAACCCCAACAAATTACACGACAGGTTTCATTCAAATTCTTAGACGCCGTCAGCTCGCGTTATTTTAACGTGCATATTTGGGAGGTCAAGGTTTGATAAATATCTAAATTTTAAAACAATTTACGAAGAAATTAATTTGAAATTCGGTGGAGTTTTGGGTATTTTCTATGAAGCAGTCGATTGGAAAAATCCATAGACAGAACATTGAGAGAGCAATCCCATTTATATTTAGTACTTATTTCCACTAAAACTTTTATCTTATAGCTTGTTAGGTTGACATTTATTCGTTTGATTTTTGTTCATTAAGTAAACTCGCGATTGTTTTTGATTTTTGTTCCTTAAGTAAACTCGTGGTTGTTTTTATGTACCCAATTATCAACAGTTATTCCCATTTAAATAATTTTATTTTCCACATTAGGGTAATATCTTTTAATCTCAATTAAAATATTAATCTAAACTTTCCCTTCGTGCTATTTAAAATTCACTTCCAATTGGAGAATATTAGAGGAGAAATTTGGAAGAGATGTCACTAGCCGAAAATTAGGCTCTTCTTTTACAATTTCTTATCTACACATGTCTTAAACCCCTATTTGAAACCACATACCTATATCTTCTTATATGCCTTTGAGTTCCTATATACACCTACACACACATTCACACGAAACGATATATGTATATTTCCATCTTTACACATATACACCTGCAGAGAAAACGCACATCCACATGTCTCCATACCTATCTTCATGTATACTTATACTTACATATATACATATACACACAAGGACATCTGCATATCCATATATACTCATACGCACATATATATATTTACACATCCATACGTATACACATATACACATACATACACACACCCATATATGCATACATACATACATATACATACACACACATATGCTTATGCATACGCAATATGCAGAATATCTACATACCCACATATGCGTTAATTTGCACTTATATATATCTACCCACGTATTTGTCCCTATCCTCATGTCCCCGTGTGTATCCACTTATGCCTGCGTTTTAAGACTATCTCAGTATTTAATTACATTATCTATATCTTTACACATATAATATTACCCGATCTTTCATATTTATGGCAAAACATATAAGTACCTATCTAATTGTACATCTCCAAACTCACAACAACCCCCCAAAAAAACCGGTATGCTTCGTTTTCCGTATAAAAACATATACACGTACATATCATCAGGTGTCTCCGTGTGCAAATACATTATCATAGTTGTATACATATAGTCATGTGTTAGCGTTCACGTGTACATAGTAATATTTCTAAAAACAAAGGGAATATAAAACATTCAAAATTGCTGTTCCTATATGATTATTTCTTAGTGTACTTGCTTAGGTTTAGGTTGTTTTTGTGCCGGCATTTAAAAACTAGTTCATTGTGTCTATTTAGTAGTATGCCTGGATCTTTGTGTTTGATTATGAAGATTTTCTCCTTCAAACATATGTTGCATCTGTCTCTGAAGTTTTTGGGAGTTCTGGCTCTTGATATTATTCTCCACTTTATTTGTGGTGTTAGGCCACTCTCAACAAAAACGAATAATGATTTGATAGTGCTGTTTGTTTTTTTACATTTATTTTTGAAGGGTTGGCGATGGTTGTATATGTGTTTCCAATCTCCCGCAGATATTCCAATGTATATCTTTTTCTCTTCAACCTTTTCTTTGGGGAAAATTGTTGCTTCATATATTGTGTTCTCTGCCATGCATATTCCTTCAACTGGGCACTCTGATCCTGTCCTGCAGTTGCATGTTGATTTTTCCATTCGTGTTGTATCCTGATTTTGTCTTAGATTATCCTGAAGGTCTCTTAAAATTTTACTGTTGTGTGAGCTAATAATTCTTTCCATATTGTTCATGCAAGAATAGCTAATCTTTAGATTCATCTGGAAGGATATTTTCTTAATTAACTCAATTAAATCTTATTCAAAAGGTACTAATAATTTATTGTTTTTATGACGTCAATGATTTTTTCCGTCAAATGAGGTGGAAAATTCACTTCCATCTTATTCTCCATGACAGACCCACTAAACTAGATGAAGCCTTTTATTTAAATCTCAAAACACTTCACCAAAACATAAGATAGAGAATAATCTACAGTCCAGAAAAAATACAACCCATTCCAATCCAAACTCAAAAAAGACATCGCAAATATAAGAAATTCAAAAAAAACTATGGATCAGAGCTGACAAATCTAAAAATATTTACAAAATTAATCCCTCGGAATACAACCATCTGATTCAAAATAAAGTCTCTGGTTCTTATAAGAAGGACAACAATTCTAAACACTTAGACTCCATACGCAAAGAAACTGCGAAATTAACATTTATATATAATATTGCTCATAGAATGGGTACAACTCATCTAAAAGACGCCTACCTACTGTTTAAAGACGATAAACCTAACTTTCAGAATAATCTACAGTCCAGACTAATAAATTCCTCCAAATCAGAGTTACGAATAAATTCTAAAAAAACATCCTAAAAAGAATAAACACATCTATATTAAAAAAATACCCGTTAAACCTTTGGAAAGATTCATCAGACACCATTAACTAGTTCCAAAAAATAAAGAATAAAAATAATACTACTTTCATACAACTTGATATCATAGATTTCTACCCCTCAATCTCTAAAGAATTATTAGAAAATAGCTTAAGTTTTGCCAGAATCCACGCTGACATTACTGACGAAGAAATAATAATCATAATGGACTCTAGACAGTCCATACTAAAACTGAACAACACTACTTGGATTTAAAAAGATAGAGACAATTTTGATGTCCCAAAGGTATCTTTTGATTCAGCTCAAACAGAAGACCTAATAGGTATATACATTTTAGATATCCTAAATAGATTCCTTGACCCTCAAAATATAGGACTATACAGAGATGATGGGTTAGTTGTTGTACCTAATACTAATGGTCCGTTAACATCCCAACTACAAAAAGAAAATAATTAGGGCCTTCAAATTTCTAGGATTTAGAATCGAGATTTCTTCCAAATTAAAAAATCGTAAACTTCCCTAGACGTTACATTTAATCTGAACAATAATACATATAAACTCTTCCAAAAGGAAAACCAATCACCCATATATATAAATATCCACTCCAATCACCCGAAATCAATAATTAAACAAATCCCAAATACAGTAAATACTAGAATAAATAAACTTTTTTCCAGTAAAACCATTTTTAACCAGAATAAATGGGAATACAATAAAGCCCTGTTAAAAAGCAATTTTAAGCAAACACTAAATTACATAGATAAATCAGTAAAAAAAAATCCACTAAACTAAAAATAGAAAAAGAAAAATTATATAGTTCAACCCACCTTTTGTAACCTCTCCAATATTAATATAGGTAAATACTTCATAAAACTGATAGAAAAACACTTTAGCAAAAATACATCTCTGAAAAAAATATTCAACAAGATGAATCTAAAGATTAGCTATTCTTGCATGAACAATATGGAAATAATTATTAGCTCACACAACAGTAAAATTTTAAGACACCTTCAGGATAATCTAAGACAAAATCAGGATACAACACGAATGGAAAAATCAACATGCAACTGCAGGACAGGATCAGAGTGCCCAGTTGAAGGAATATGCATGGCAGAGAACACAATATATGAAGCAAACAATTTCCCCAAAGAAAAGGTTGAAGAGAAAAAGATATACATTGGAATATCAGCGGGAGATTGGAAACACCGACTATACAACCATCGCCAATCCTTCAAAAATAAATGTAAAAAAAACCAAACAACACTATCAAATCATTATTTGTTTTTTGTTGAGTGGCCCTAACACCACAAATAAAGTGGAGAATAATATCAAGAGCCAGAACTCCCAAAAACTTCAGAGACAGATGCAACTTATTTTTGAAGAAGAAAATCTTCATAGTCAAACATAAAGATCCAGGCATACTACTAAATAGACACAATGAACTATTTTTTAAATGCCGGCACAAAAACAACCTAAACCTAAGCAAGTACACTAAGAAATAATCATATAGGAACAGCAATTTTGAATGTTTTATATTCCCTTTGTTTTTAGAAATATTACTATGCATACAAGAACGCCAACACATGACTATATGTATACAACTATGATAATGTATTTGCACACGGGGACACCTGATGATATGTACATCTATATGTTTTTATACGGAAAAAGAAACATACAAGTTTTTTTTTTTTTTTTTTGTGAGTGTGGAGATGTACAATTAGATAGGTACTTATATGTTTTGCCAGAAACAGGAAAGATCGGGTAATATTATATGTGTAAAGATATAGATAATGTAATTAAATACTGAGATAGTCTTAAAACGCAGGCATAAGTGGATGCACAGGTGGACATGAGGATAGGGACAAATACGTGGGTAGATATATATAAGTGCAAATTAACGCATATGTGGGTATGTAGATATTCTGCATATTGCGTATGCATGAGCATGTGTGTGTGTATGTATATGTATGTATGTATGCATATATGGGTGTGTATATGTATGTGTATATGTGTATACGTATGGATGTGTAAATATATATATGTGCGTATGAGTATATATGGATATGCAGATGTCCTTGTGTGTATATGTATATATGTAAGTATAAGTATACATGGAGATATGTATGGAGAGCCTAATTTTCGGCTAGTGACATCTCTTCCAAATTTCTCCTCTAATATTCTCCAATTGGAAGTGAATTTTAAATAGCACGAAGGGAAAGTTTAAATTAATATTTTAATTGAGATTAAAAGATACTACCCTAATGTGGAAAATAAAATTGTTTAAATGGGAATAACTGTTGATAATTGGGTACATAATAACAACCACGAGTTTACTTAAGGAACAAAAATAAAAAACAATCACGAGTTTACTTGATGAACAAAAATCAAACGAATAAATGTCAACCTAACAAGCTATAAGATAAAGGTTTTAGTGGAAAAAAGTACTAAATATAAATGGGATTGCTCTCTCAATGTTCTGTCTATGGATTTTTCCAATCGACTGCTTCATAGAAAATACCCAAAACTCCACCGAATTTCAAATTAATTTCCTCGTAAATTGTTTTAAAATTTAGATATTCTTCCTTTAATGTAGTCCTTATCGCTCACCCCTTAACAACCTTTATCGAGAGACGAGACGCGTTAAACTTGAGCAACATCCAGCCGACACACTGGGGTTAAAATAGGAAACTAAAATGATACATATGACACACTCATATCCTCTCTCCCACCTCACTTCCTCACTTCGTTAACTTTGCGTATACTTGATGAGGTCCGTAAAAACGTGTGAATTTCTTTTCATTTTCATTTTAGCTTTTGGAAGTAAAAGTCTGATGATCCAGAACCCTGTTAAAGGGTTATGGTGAAATAACTTATTACATGGAATCTTAACGTGGGCTGTCTTTTATTCAATATATATATATATATATATATATATATATATATATATATATATATATATATTTTTCATTTCAGCTTTTGGAAGAAAAGTCTGATGATCCAGAACCCTGTTAATGGGGTTATGGTGAAATAAGCTTATTACATGGAATCTTAACGTTGTCTGTCTTTTATTCAAACATATCTGCTCTGAATTTTACATTGAGCTCTCTGGATATCATCCTCCTCAGTTCTACCCATACGGATTACCTAAATTTACCTAAACTATATATATATATATATATATATATATATATATATATATATATATATGAAAGAACATGTAAGTTAAAAATTTCAAAGCTTAGAAACTGTATAACTCTTACATCAATAATAATACCTTTAATAGTTAACAAGTTACCTGATGTTCATTTTTAAACAAGATGCAATAGTTCGCACTGTGTGGCACTGCTTGTCTATTCAGGGGTGTTTTAACAATTAAAAAAAAACTATATATTAACATCAATTTTTTTTTTCAAATAGTATAGATGTGATTACGATTTTACATTACCTTAAATCGTGTTATGCAGCATGCAACAGAAATAGCTTCAGCATCTACTTCCACGGACATAATTGCAAGACACTAGTTAAAATGTAACTCGCAATACAAATGCAGACGGATATCTACCTGTGTTTTATAGGATAACAAAAGCATCCGATAAAGTACGCAACAAAAATCTATTATAGCTCCTCAGTAACCTTGATATATTCGGGAAGATTATTAGAATTCATCAATAACCTGTACTGGCAGCAAACTGCTTGCATAGAGACATAAAATTAATTTAGCAGATATACAAAAATAGAAAGGGTTGTAACATGAGGATTTGTCTTTCTCACAAGATACATTCAACCTATACACCGAGGCAAATTTGAGAGAATTAAATGACCTCCCTGGGTTCATTATTTGCGGACAGAATCTTTAACAGT
This sequence comes from Acanthosepion pharaonis, assembly GCA_903632075.3. Lineage (NCBI taxonomy): Eukaryota > Metazoa > Mollusca > Cephalopoda > Sepiida > Sepiidae > Acanthosepion > Acanthosepion pharaonis. Next base: position 946,773 of record CAHIKZ030005567.1, read on the forward strand.
ATAAGATATACAAATGACATAGTTTTGACAGCAGATAAAAGGAAACTACAAAACTCATACTGAAGGCAGCGAAGAAAAGCGACAAGAAAAGTCTAGGTTTTAAGCTGCAAGAAAGAATACATGGTTATCGGCAAAAGGATTAACTCAAAATGCAAAGTAAAATCGGGTATAATAAATTCGAACAAGTACAAAAATGTTAATATCAGGGAAGTGTTCTAACAGAGGACGGAAATTGCGACACTGAGATCTGAAGACACAATCGGATGACCAAAGATGCATTCCAAATGTTAAGCAGAGTACTAAGAGACAGAAACATTTAGTTAGAAACAAAGAAACGAATGCTGAATTGTTACGTGATATCTGTCCGCCTATGGCAGATAATGTTAAACAATGCTAAACGATCTTCTCAAAGTTGAAGAATAGACTTGAAGCAACAGATATGTGGTTCTACAGAAAGATGCTGAGGATACCATGGAACACATATGTGAGCAACGATGGGATTTTGGAAAAAAAAAATGGAAAAGAAAAGGAAACCGATGCATAACATCATGAAGAGACAGAGGAAGTTTATGAGGCACGTATCGAGGAATGAGAGCTTGAAAACTCTGATTCTCACCGTACAAATTGAGGGAAAGAGGAAAGCAGCGCCTAATACACTTGATGATCTTCAGTAGGTTGGTGATAGAACAGATTTTGGGAGAAATAACAAAAAGACAAAATAATTAAGAGCTACAACGGGAAAGGAAGATATGGAGGCATATGATCACTTCTGTCCTGAATGAACATGGAACATAAAAGTTGTTGTGGTAGGATCCACCTAATTTGCATAGTGGTGTACCGACCATATAAATATGGTTGGTACCGGGAAGAGAGGGAGGAATCAAGAGATTCAACCAGAGACTCTGCCCGACTGCGACTCAGTCAACACATTCTCCAGGAACGGTCTTACCAGGAATATACAAAAGACTATATGTAAATATTGTGTACACTTTCTTGTGTCAATACATTTTGTTCTAAGTACATTTTGCGTTGCATTATTATTCCATGCATTAGTCAAGTTTCAACAAAATTTAAAGAATATTTTATCATTACGTGGGAGATATTGCTCGGAGGTAGGTTTGTGTGACGTTTCTGTCGCACCATATATTAAGGAGAAGAAATTATTATTATTATTATTATTATTGGATTACTCGTTAATATTGAATTAATGTATATCTCGGTAACCTTGTGATTAAATAAACGTATTTCCAAGGTGACTCAAACTTACTCCTTGTTATTTTTCATTGTTTCGATATCTATTTCTCTTTTACTTAGGAAGGAGAAAAATGGTTTACCATTTTGGAAAGAATGGATGAATTGTAGATCTCCTGCTCTCCCGGCATGATTTGAAACTGTTTTCAAAACAACAGAATCAAAATGATTCCTTGTTGAAAGTGCAAGAATATATTAATAATCTCGGAAAGTGTTACGGTATTTACAAATGTGCTGTGATTTTTTCGTGAATATAGCAACCGAGAAATTCGTCATACCGTTGAATTAACACCCAAAGAAGGTGTGACATTGTCAAATGAAAGTAAATACAAATGCCTTAGAATTCTTCGATTTTGATGAAATACTGCGTTGTGAACAACCACGTTGTTAATACCTATCTGAAGAGAATAAAACTGATACTCAAATAAAAATCTCCTCTCTCGTTGACTGCAATAATCAACTCAGGGCAATGACTGTAGTTAGATAACTACTCTCACTTCAGTATTTGACATAACATAGACATAGGAAGTTGGCGTCCGCCGAGTCAGAGCTTGGTTTCTTGTGCAGGGCAAACTCTTTGTTTGTTTTTTGTTTTTTTTTTCTACAATTACCCTACTGGTAGTATATTAAACAAAATCAAACTTTGCTGGTTTAGGATAAAACGTAAAAACAAGAAAATCAGTTTTTACAAACACAATAAAATAACTGATCATTTTTTTCAAACATAATTGTTTTTATTTATTCCATGAGTAAAAACTCTGTAAAATATTGTAAAAGATTACAATAATGTTACACAATGAATAAGATTTCATAGGTCATTTTTAGATCAATTGTAGATTGATAAGGTTTTACAGAAAAATATCTATATTAGGATGAAATATTTTAATCAGTGCTGGGGTTTTAGTGTGATTTTTCAAAAGAACAATAAAAAATTAAAACATTTTCCCTTGTTGCTCTTAATAATTTTGTCTTATTGTTATTCGCTAAATAACGACAAAAAATAATTTTTCACCTCGTTACCTTTTGTTGAGGAAACGATTAAACTAAATCTAAATAGTTAATATTAATATTTAATTACGTTTTGATTCAAAATCGTATCTTTGGAATTTCATTCCCGTGATTAGCGAAAGCCTATGTGCACAGCCTTATAAAATTTATAATTTACTGAAGCTTTTCAAATTGTATAGAAACAGGATATGAGACACACGCATAATATTACTAAATTATTTTTCTTAATAATGAATGTAATATATGGACATGTCAATTCTGGAAGCGTGGTATTGCACTCAATTTAATATTGTGTCTGGATATGATAAATAAATGCTAAAATATTTTTTCCAAATCTTTACCATTTCTCAGGTAAAAAAATTTATAAAAGATTAAGTTTAGATTCTAAATTTTAGCGTTCGAATTTAATTCCGGTGATCAGTGAAGACTTTATAGCACGGTTTTTAAAATTTATTATAATTTGATGAAGCTTTACAAATTGTATATGGACTCGCACATTGTTAGTAAATCATTGTGTCATTGAATAAGATAATAATTTTCTACAAAGGGAAATTGAAATGAAAAAAATATCTATATTTCGATGTAATATGTTATTTAGTGCTGAAGTTTTAGTGAGATTTTCAAAAGAACAATACAAGTTTAAAACATTTTCTTTTATAACTTGTCCCCAGCAGCATTATGCTATGATAGATAAATTTATGTATTTTTTTCATTTATTAATTATGATCTACAATTGATCTAAAAATGATCTAACAAATCTCCTTCATTGTGTAACATTTTTGTAAACTTTTACAATATCTTACACAGTTTTTACTCATCAAATAAATAAATAAAAAATTGCACATTATGCTTCAGGCGATTCATAATTAAAATCCCGGTTTTAATTTCTTTTCCATTCAATATATCTAATTCAAAAGATATTAAATTCGTTTGGATTTATTCTTGAAATTGTAAAGTTTTGAAGTGTATTTGTGAGCAAAAACCAGCGGAAATAATATATTTCTGTACATTTTTTCATACGATATTTTAAACTTAAAGCTCAAAAATTGCTACAAGTTATTAATCTAATTTTGGTGGCAATACTTATTACATCAAATTCTTTTGCACCGAGTGCAGTGTTGATTTTCTCAGAATAGTGACAAATCAACGTTCCATAATGGACAAAACTATGGAAAACCTTACGGAAATAATGTAATAGATGCAACAGATCTAGACACTAACAGAAAACTTAATTACAGGACTATGAAATGATTAAACAACAAATAAATAGAACTGATTTTTAAAATCATATTTACCCTCAAGCGAGGTAGTAAATCTTGTTAGATATAATGGGTTAAAAGGGTGAGAAAGAATTAGAAAGCAAGAACAATAGAAAAATATTCAGGGAGACACTAGATTACGATTGATACCGCATTTAAATTTTTGCAGATTAAAATTAACTGGAAAGCATGGAGCCCAAGGAGAGTTCCAAAAGGGATAAGTGCAAGAAAAGAGACTGTTAGAATAAAACTTCAATATATCAAAGTCAAAATGAAATTAATGAGACATTGTTGCCAATCTAGTATGAATTCATAAATCGTGGTGTCATAGCGAAGAGCTCATCGGAAAATAAAAATACGTGAATGTATTTTTAGATTGGGCACTGCGAAGATACATGGCGGTGGTTGGGAAAGTGAGTGAAGCCAAGACGCGGTTCAGGACCAATAATATTGCTGATTCTTGTTTGGATATGAAAAATTAATGCAATTCATTTACTAAAATCAGATCTGAATTATCGATACTAGTTTATATAACAAGAAGGTCTAAGTTTTCAACACGTTAAAGCATAAATACCATACGGATATATAAAATTAGATTAACTTAAATTCCCCCAATGATGGACATCCAGCAACAGAATCAGTAATTAAAGGGGCAAAGTACAAGACGATATGAAATGTGTAGTTTGTTCTATCGTCATAATGACACATTTCAAACAAGTAAGAAAATTTGCTATAGAAGTCAAAAAAGATGCCATATATTGGAGACGTGCAAATTTGGGAGATTACTATTCAGATTGAACCAAACGGGAATAAGAAATAATGGAAGATAACCCTTCGGAAGAATGGGACATTATAATTAAAATATTGTATGGTATGATCTAAAAATAATTCCAATAATAGGAATCAGCAAGAAACGACAATATAGCTGTCATTGAGCTCTATCATCTGTCGTGAATCCATAAAGCCAATGCATATATAAATCAACTGAAATAATAATAATAATAATAATAATAATAATAATAATAATAATATGTGCCCCTTTACTGGTATGACAGTCCTTGAAGAGGTCTTATGTAGTTGGTGCCCTCGGATGGATTGAAAATGATTCCAATAGATTAATTGAATAGGATTCCTAGTATCCCATGCCTTAAAGAAAAAAAATTGTATTCAAAATTACAACTCGTACCTTAGGAAGGTCCTTATCTATGTAAAATGTGTGTGTGATCTTAGTATTTTTTAAAGTGCTCAATGGCAAATGTCATGATTACATTTCTGACCTTAGGTCTGTTTTAAGAATCCAGAAAGAAATGAGTATACACAAGAAGCCAAAGTAATAATAATAATAATAATAATAATAATAATAATAATAATAATAATAATAATAATAATGGTTTTCCAGTCGACAGACAAAATCCAAAGAATATATATCAAATTAAGTAAAAACAAGATTGGCGGAAGACCATTCAGCATTATAGGAATGGAAGCAAAGAATAAACACACTACATACAGCGTTGAAAAGCTATACTGAAACATACACAGAAATAAACCAAATTATATGATACCCACTAAAAGATAGAATAAAGATGAGAAAAATAAATAGGCAACAAATACTAAGGATTAAGAATATATTAAAAACAACATTGAAGGTAAAGGAAAACAGTAAATGTGAATCGCGTGAAAACACAGATTAAAAAAAAAATCTTATAAGAAGTGAATGTAATCAAATTGGCCGGGAATTAATATTTGAATAGACATGGCTACTTTGGGAAGCTTATCCACATGGAATTTTAAAATCGATTGCATTTTCACCATAAATACCAAGAAAAATCAAACGAATCGACTCTCTAACGGAATGACCAAACATTGGATTATTTTTAAAGCAGAATCTTCGGCGGACGAGAAATATTATAGTTTTGAATCGTATAAATGGAGAAACCAGAATATGTCCAAGAAAATGGAACATGTAGAATCTTGTGCTGAGCAATTGTATGCTGAGAATCTGCATAGAATTACCGGCTGATAGAACTGTAAGCAAATATAAAAAATTGCATGAGAAGGTTTTAACAAAAGTTCATGTGACACTGGCAAAGGAGATCATCCCAAAGAAACTGAAACAAGAAAATAAAGAATGAGTGAAAGATTATCCAGATAATGAAAAAAAATGACGAAAAACAATTGCGAGAAAAAAAAAGACGAAAAACAATTGCGAGGAAAAAAAAGACGAAAAACAATTGCGAGGAAGAATATAAAATATTGATCATTAATCAGAGAAAATAAAAACAAAATGCAAGCAGACAAAAAAGTAATGACTCGGTGTATAATATAGAGATAGAAAAAATAAACAACCTCGTTTGTCCAGTTATTTGTTTATTATTTTATCCTTATCTTCCATATCTATAATACGAAAGGTATGCTTAAATAAATAAATAAAGTGCTGAAATACAAAGTGAAATGAAGAAAAACAGTGAACGCTTATAACACAAAAAAGAAAAATATTGTCAAATATGGAAGAGATATTTTTTAGGATATTTTCATGATGAAATAAGGAAATCCACAATGCACAAATGTATGGAAGAACACAATTATTACTTAATTTTTTCAATATCCTTTTATTATATTTTATTTTATTGTTTACAGTAAAATTAAATATTGCTGTCTAATCAAAACTGATTGAGATTGTTGCATTGAAAACGGTTGGTGCGAAGAATGGTCAGATGATCAAGCAGTTTAATATTTGCCAAAAAAACTGTTTTTATGCGTGGAAAATTTTTCAAATGGAGCAAAAACCGACAACAAATGCAATTCTAGGAAGACACCGTTCAGTTCGTACAAAAAGAGTCATTACAAGTCGTCGAAAAAGGTTGGAGGGAAATTGACGAAGAGAATGTGGTAAAAGTGTTGGATCTTTCGAATAGGTCGCTCAGGAGGATTGTGAAGAACATGTATGGCTAAAACCATTTACGATTCAATAACAAAAGATGCTCTAAGAGCATTCCTGCAAAAATGGCTTTACAGTGGTAAGAACACTTTGGGGTGAGAGGCGTTGTTTTCGATTGTGGATGCTGTGGTCAACTAGAAAAACGATAGAGTTTATGCCACTTAAATAACAAAGATTCCTCATGTTCTCAAACCACGCTAAAAGCGACAAACCCATCAGACGTCCCGCTTCCGTCTCCAGATGAAATTGATGATTTGAAATAGAGTTTACAAGAAAATATTGGGGAGAGCTAATTTGCACAGGTTGTCCTATACATTTGGAAGTTGCTATGTCTTTACGTAAACGGTGATCAATTACACACGGCCAAAGCGTCGCAGAACTGGTTCAAGATATACCTCCGTGGATTTTTCGACAATTCAATTTGGTCTTCATCAAGCAATGACATCAATATTATGGAGGTTTTAAAATCGCTCATGTAAGAGTGATGTTTTCTATATCCCATACTCGCGTGAAATCCGAAAGAAGATATTATGACGTAGTGGTACACTCTGAACGATGAAGTTTTGAGTAAGGTACCATTTCATTTGTGAAGAGATTAAAGGCTTTGCCCGTAGCAACGGGTGGCCAAAATTGAATTTTAAATATATATAAATATTGTCAATACAAATAATTATCACATGTGTAAATTTTCATTAGTCTAAACCGAAAACATATTTTTTTATTTTTTGATGAAATGAAAAATGGCCTCATTTCCTTGCAGAATCCGGTAAAGAAGACATATTACAAGAAGGGCATTGCTTTGTTAAAGCCACTTGAACAAGCAATGCTATATTTATTTCAGAAAACTATTAGAGGGGTCACTACAAAGGCAAAAGTTCAACATTGCACTCAGTATGAAAGTTGTGTTTTGATGTGATAATGATACCAGCTTTCAGTAATTATTAAGCATTTAGTTTTAATTATAGTCTGATGAATTTACAAAAATACCTCATTTCCTCAGGTTCTTGCTTACATACTGCTTCAAAGTTTTACCATTTTATGAATAAATCCAAATAAATTACATATATTTTGTATTAGATATATTAAAAGAAAATATATTCCATTCAGTTTTCTAATAAGGAATCTCGTCAAACTAAATTTTGTTACTCTATTCGATAGCTAAACTGTTTAAAAACATTGTAAAATATTACAAAATAGCTACTCAATAAATAAGATTTCGTATACCATTTCTTTGAACATTATTAATAAAATCAACATAAAGATAAAAGTCTATATAACACCATAATAATGCTGAGCGTTAATTATATGTTTTAAATTTGTATTCTTTATTGAAAATAACGCATTAACTACAGCACTGTATAACATATTACACCATATTATAACTTAATTGTTCAGTATAATTTCCTTTGGAAGTAAATGAAGCTCTTATTTGATTTCACAGTGATTCATTACTACTGTGCTTGTGCTATGTAACTTACGATAGACAATATGTAAAGCTTCAGAAAATCTTTCATTGTAAAAGACCGTGTTATAAAACATTCACTGATCAACAGAATGAAATTCCAACGCTAAAACATTGAACTTTAACATAATATTTTATTCTAGTTTCTTCAACAAACGGTAACATTTTGGATGAAACATTTTTTGTCCTTATTTATTATGTCAATCCCCAAGTTTCAGAGTGAGAGTCATACAACGCTTCCAAAATCGATTTTCCCTAATGTTACCTTTATTGCAAGAACATTTGATATAGTGGAATACTAGTGCTTATTTGAATTGCTATATAAATGTCTATAATGAAGAGTATATACTTGGAGAATACACACTGCAAAACGAAGAAAAAAAATGAATTGATTAACTATACAGAAATAAAAAAAACGGCTTAGGAAAATGATGCGCCTTCACAATAGATTCATTTAAATTTTACGGCTTCTTAATCCTAAAAAACTACAAAATTCGACCGAAAATTCTTATTCGTAGTGACAATTTAACATAAGATGCGAAAGAGACACTAAATAGCGAGAAAGTATAATGTAGCGGTCTAGTGGTTAGCAAGCTTGTCTCGCTAGAACGATTACGACTGAGTAGTGAGTTAAACCCTCACTGAGGGCACCATACTTTCGTCCTTGTACCACATCTACGCTACCCTTTTATAATGACTGTCTGTCAGCTAAGGGAATAACTCATGACGCTAGCCACTAGTTGGTGATATCGTAAGCACAATCATTTAAGTGTCTACGAATTCTATAAATCATCCTGGAAAACGTGACTCTGAAATCCTTAGACGTGCTTTTCAAAACCGTATTAAGAAAAACGTTTTTCCTCTAGTTAAAATTTATTTCACGAAGCCGTAGAATCTTGATCGCATTTGGTTAAAACTTCCAATTGAATTATCTGCTCTTTTTTGTTTTTGATCTTGTTTTCTCAGTAGTTTTAGCCAGCTTGCAGAAAAGTTGCGATACTTCAATTTTTCAGATGAAATTCTGTGTCTCAAGTCTATACTTCATCTGAGATTTTTCTATTTCTCAATACTTTGCTAAATTATTGTAAGTCATCTTTCTCTATTTCTGGCGTCACACTTTCCTTTATCTGTTGAAATACTTCATTGATACTTATATTTTCTTAATTAGTTTTGTTGTATGCCATTTGTTGTTCGGTATCTTGGACTATTACTCTTGCTAACAATCCCCCATTAAGGCTCATTATTTCATATGTCTACGGTGTACATTCTGTTTCTTCTGTTAACGTTGTCATCCTCAATAAAATCTTGAACAGTATCAATTGTTTCCTGTCAATCTGAAACTGATGGACTGATGATTATATCGTCATCTTAAACTCCTTTTACTCCTACGATGAAATGAGTTATACATTGCAAAATGACCAATTTTGGGAATTGGGGAAATGCCTTCATGACAATTTCTCAAAGCATAAATAATGTATTCAGATTCGAATTTTATGGTAGTCCTTGTATTCGTTCTGACAGGATCCACTTTCCGTTAAAGGAAGTTGATTTAAGATGGCATAATGATATATCAATTACATCAAATTACATCCGATTCCTGCAGACTATATCTCCTAGGTTTGGAATAAAGAAACAAGTATGGAGTTACTAGTGAAGATCGAATTAATATTGACCAATCAAACTCCGTAACGAAAACTTGCAATTAGAATGAAGTTTACTCTAAAAATTTAGAATAGGAAAATATTCTTACTTTCCAGGCCGATTTTACTTTTTTAATTGGAAGAAGATATCAGAATTCAACTTGGTTAAATCTTGATATGATATATATATATATATATATATATATATATATATATATATATATATATATATATATATGGAAGGCGCATGTGGATGTGTAGTAACCAAAAGCTTTATCTTAAACCGATTGGTATGTTTCATTTGAAATGCCCTTCCAACCCCAAACTACTGAAAATCTATTTGTTATCCCAGCATTAATGCTTGTTTTCATAACAGGCAGAACACCCTTGCTCTGGTCGTTACTCTCGATTTACCCAGAATTATATAAATCATCCGGTAATTCACCCTTGATGCGGTATTGATCTACAGCCATATTCGGTAACCTTTCTAGAGTAAGCGCTTCAATAAAATCTCCCAAGCTCCTGTGCTGCGAAAAGATTAATACGAGGAGATAACTTAACTATTTTTAATTAAGTAAATCGTAAATCCTCCACCTGTAATTTCTATGCTAACTATTTCTTTTCTCCTAATTCTAGCATCTGGAAATCTCTTTTAGGTCCATGCTTTCCAGCCAACTTTAATGGTAAAAAAATGCCAACTGGTATCTACTGTCCTCCTGATTGCACTTCATTTCTTTTTTGCTGCTTAGATATATTTCTCTTTTCTAATTCATCCACACCCTGTGACCCCTTTTGTCTTAACGGTTTTACTGCTTTGCTTGGGGTGAACACGATCTTGTAAAAATTACACTTTCAAACTATTAGGTTGGTGCAAAAATAATGACGTAATAATGTCGTCTTTGAGGTTAAAAAATACGTCACAAAACGACATTATTACGTCATTATTTTTGCACCAACCTAATAGAAATATAACTATTCAAATTGTTATATATGAAAATATTACAGTTTGCATGGCTTTTTAACTGGAGACGTTTTTTGAGTAACATTGTTAATTGGTGTAACTTTCATATTTTTTTAGCCTTTCCCCACAAGTAAGGCGTTAATATCACTAAGACTCGAGGGGTTACTTGGAGTGAGAGGGAATGTAAAGACACACGATATTACTTGGAGTGAAAGGAAATGAGAAAACTTTAGAAGGAGGAACCGAAAGCTTAGCCATAAAGTGGAAACAAGGGATAAACTTCTTTTTCTGTTTTAAAAAAAACAAAAAAAAACGCATGAATTTTAAACGAGTTACTTGTTATATAACCGTGTATCCCTATTTAGAACCTACATAATGCTTAATGTCCCCCTTTCTCCCTTCAGTATCACTGCGTAAATCCTCTTCTTGAGGTCACGTAATACTGCATACAGTTGAATTCATAGTCCATCTATAATCTAGGAGCGGCGTTCCCCCAATTTTTAATGCCGCCATACATACGGAAGGTAGTTTTAAAATATTTATTTGGTCTTCTGATAATGAGTTATGAATGCCATTTTGACGGACCTTAAGCCAAATGTGCGACCATACTGTTCATATTACTTGTCAGTCGATTCACTCTCTGCAAAATATCAAAGTTCGCTTTGGCACTCACCCCCGCCACCAAGTATAATCTTTCTAATCTTATCTAGATTAGCGATCAGACTCTAAGCTTTCTTTTCAATCCCCTTTGATATTCCCATTTTTGACTTAGTTCTTCTTTATGCTGGAAAGATAATCTACTTATTTTCGTCGCTACTATTTTCTTCTGTATACCTCTCAGAGTTAAACAAATGTCTTCACTTTTTTCGGAAGAATATTTTTCATCCCCAGAAAATAATGGCATCTCCTTTTCTTATGTTTGGTGTGGGCGTGTCAAATTAACACACTATTTTTTTCGTTCCCTTCCCAACAAGGAATTGTGATTAATTCTTATTTTTTAATTTGTTTAGTTTTTCCTATTTTTTTTTTTTTTTATCTAGTGTAAGTTTCAAAGTTTCAACATTTGTGGAAAAACTACATACGGCAGCAAGGTTTTTGTTCGGGAGCTTTGAATAGCGTAGAACCATCTTTAGATCCCAGGTACACATTCACCTGAGGTCGTAGCACCTGTTATGGTCCCAGCTAAGGACAAATAGTGAAGAACACAAACTGAGATCAAAACATTAACAAAGTATAAAATACATTATATTAGCAAGAATAGCAGCAATATATTTTCATTGTCAAAAAACAAAAAACAAAAATAGCAGCAAAACATTATTGGAAAAAAGGAAGATAATATTACTCGCAATAAATGTTTCAAAAAAGAACTTTCTCAAACTTCCCTAAAATTAAAATTTCGGTATTAAATGGCCCATAAGCAATCGATATGCCGTTAAACAAACCAAATCAAGTTTTAAAACGTCTGTTTTTATTCCAGTTTGTACTAATGCATTTTATTTGGTAACTACTCTCAGTTAGAAATTGAAATGATATAGTCCTCTCTCTATTCACGTTTTTTCGTTGAGAAAGTTTCATTGGCTAGAAATTCAGCATTCAACATTCGTGGTTTTACGATTCATTTTTAGAAAAAAAGAAGTAAACTGGGCTTGATGTGGGAATCTATAATAATCATGCAAACATTGCTGTATCCATAATTCCCTAACTTTATGGTCATGTCTTTTTTTAGTGGTATATATTAATCACATAGATCGAATGATATGGGGTGACTGTGTCACATCAAATTTCAACCCATAACTAAGTACCACTATACCTATATATTAATGTTTTTCATCTCTAGTCATATTCTTAAATAGCCTGCTCCTCATATATAGACTTCAATACTAATGCCATACACTGCGTGAACACCGTTCTGAAATATTTATACTATCAAATGTATATAAAGTTTCTTATATCAATACTTAAAATAAATGTCTTTGAAAACTGTAGAATAGAACTACAGAATCAGAAATGTCAGTACCAAATGACAGAAACCATATTACTTCATGACTACAAACAGCGGCAACAACTTTAATTAATCAAATATGTAACTCAAAGAGGAAATGATGACATATTAATAATTTTGACATTCTATATTACTTCAAACACAAGGCTTGGAAGGAAACCCCCATAATTACTGGAATACGGAATTGAGCAACCTATTTTCTTGGAAAAGATTTTAAGTTAAAGAATTCCTAAGTTTAAAAAAAAAGAACTATTCGGTGTTCGATCAATGAATGCAAAATGTTTCCTTGCAGAGAAACGGCTATAATAATCATTACCAATTATAAAATAAATAGTAGTGACGACGGTATTTACAGAATTGTCATTACATTTTAACAGTTAAAGTTAAAAATTGAACATCGGCAAGACAATAAGTAGAACTGCATTACAAAAGTTTGCATTAGAAAAGCCAAGTTAACACTGAATTAGGAATGAAAAAAGAAATTATATAACTGATTATAATGATTTTTAAGTCAGTCATCGAAATGAAATTTAAATTTAATTTGACATTCCCACAGCCTGTCTTATAATGAAACCTTCCATAATTAGCTGACACAGATAAAAAACCGACATATGCAAATACATGTGAGGACATATTAGCTCTCATTTTACTAGCATAGTCAGGAATGAGTTGTGATTTGAAACACACTCTTTCCAAGTCCGATTCTGTTTTTGAGTTATGACCTGTCAATAGCTTAGATTAGAATTCAGACCATAATCTAAAGTGCCCCCGAGACCCAAAACAGTGCAAAACAGAAGAAAACAAGTAAAAAAAATCAAAAAAATCTAGCCAATCAGTAATCGTCACTAGCTAGAAGCTTTAATCAAGAGGGCGGCTACATCTGGCGGCAAATACTGAACAATCGGCTCAGAATATAATTACTGTGCGAATAGACAGTTATCTGCTTGATTGCTTTCGTGTTAACTCTAGTTTATCCAACTAGAAATTGATTCTATCTGTATTATAATCAAAAACAGAAATTGTTTCGGCAGGATTTCATTGCGTAGGATGCATTTCAGTAATTGGCGTTAGATACCCGAATATTCTAACAACATTTAAAATGTTTGGTTAATAATTAGTAATCGGGAAACTGTTAGTAGTACTGAAAATATTAATGGATCAGGACATCCTGAAACACAGACAAAAAGAAAATAAATTGAACATATATATATATATATATATATATATATATATATATATATATATATATATATATATATATATATATATATGTATATATGTATATATATATATATATATATATATATATATATATATAGAGAGAGAGAGAGAGAGAGAGAGAAGTTAACATAGTGATATGGATATAGAGAGATAGAAAATTAACATCATGAAAGGAATATTTACTTAGAAAACAAACATAGAGAAAAGGAACACAATAATATGGATATATACATATCAGTATATATATATATATATATATATATATATATATATATATATATATATATATATATATGTCTATATTTCTTAGATTATGTATTATGTACATCATTTACACTAGGACTATCGTTCTCATCTTTTTCGCCATATTTATTTCAAAGTTTCGGCCGTTGTACGCTCCGTCCTTCTTCAGGAATGTCGAACTGAACCCATTGTTTCGCTCACTGGGGTAGAATGTTCTAGTTCCATGTGCCATGTTTAATGGATGTCAGTTATCTCCTGTTAATTTCCTCTGAAAGTTCTCCACTGCGTAAACCGGGTATTGAACTTACACTCTTTGCGTTCTGTCACTGGATCTAAACAACGCCTTTATAAATACAAAGGATCTGCGGTCCATGTAACATTAGGACAAACTTCAAAAGTTTGACGACACTTCGCAGATATTTCTCCCGAATAAGACCCCCATCCATAGAGCAGAACATGACCAAAGACTGTGTGTACGCTATCATGTGCAGCTGCGGAAAGAAATATAAAGGGGAGACAGTTTAAGGTAAAGCTTCAAGACCACCAGAAAGCTGTAACACAAAGGGAAGTGGAAAAATCAGGCGTGGCTGACCACATATGGAGAGAGAAGGGAGATCACCGCCCTCTGTGCGATCAGGTTGAGATCATAGACAAGGAACACCATTGGAAAATTCGTAAACTTAAGGAATCAGCAAATATGCTAGGCCACAAAAATCTCCTGAGCCGAATAAGCATAGAAATGAATACAATATGGGAACCAGTAATAAGGTTTGCTAGAGAAAAGCAATAATAACAACAATAATTACAATATGAGCTCTGGTAAAAAAAAAAATGCAATGATAAAAGCAAACAATTGCAATATGACCACTGGTAAAAATGCATGCTGAGACATTAGGTTTATAATACCCAGAAATTAAAACAGAGATGTCCTCAAGCACAGTGGATAAAGGCGTTGGTTAGATCCAGTGACAGGTCCCAAAGAGTGTGAGTTCAATATCCGGTTAAGGCAGCGGAGAAATTTCAGAGGGAAATTAACAGGAGATAACTGATAACTGACATCCATTACAAAAGGGCACGTGGAACGAGAACAGTCTACACCAGTGAGCGAAATAAAAGGGTTCAGTTCGACATTGTAAATGTAAATTTACAGTGCATAAATATTATAATTGAACTGATTTCAAACTATTATTCTACCGCTACACAGGAATTACCATGTTTCAGAAAAAGAAACTAACCACTTCAAATTCAATTATATAATTAAATTAAATGTACTAGTTCTGTTTCGTTTTTTTTTAATTATATAAATGAATTTGAAATTGTTAGTTTCTGTTTTTGAAACATGGTATTTGCTGTGAATCGATGGAAACATATTTTTAAAATCATTTAATTTACAATATATATATATATATATATATATATATATATATATATATAT
Organism: Acanthosepion pharaonis; assembly: GCA_903632075.3. Lineage (NCBI taxonomy): Eukaryota > Metazoa > Mollusca > Cephalopoda > Sepiida > Sepiidae > Acanthosepion > Acanthosepion pharaonis. The sequence goes on from CAHIKZ030005567.1 coordinate 962,193, forward strand.
ATATATATATGGTGAGAGAGATAGAAGACTATTAACAAAATTATATGGATAGAGAGAGAAAGAAAATTAACAAATATATAGAAAGATAGATGGAAAAAACATATAGATAGAAAATCACTATATGGTTATATAAATAGGAAATTAACACCATGATATAGATATATTTAAAAATAATGCTATATATAGAGAGACTATTTTGCAGTAATGTTCAACATTTACCTGACCCAAGAACCACTCGTTGTAGTGGGTTAAAATCTAAGGGGTAAGGGACAGATTTTCTGAGGATATGTGGGGATGATATGTTAAACTAGTTAAGCTTGTACGTATCTGGGAAGAATCATCTTGCGAGTCGGTTCCATAAAGCAGTTGTTCACTGGGAGATGTTTTTCTAGTTGAACCAATATGATAAGAAGGAAGAGAGGAAAATTCGCTACGGGTTTTGTGACATGGCGCGTCTTAGCCCTGAAATATAGAACATGGGATAAAATTCGTCTCTAGGCTTTCGATAAAAATAACGATAGTGTAGCGAGATTATTGTAACGTTTCGTTTGTGAGAAAGACGCTGTAAGGTCGAAAACATTTCAATACCCCAAAAGCTGTATAGACACTTTTGGAATCTTTTTGGAATCGAAATTAGAAAATAAGTAGTTGGCTGCTCCTGTCAATTTATGACAGCTCTACCTCATTTTTTGTCTCATCTCACTGTCACGATTGAGCATAGCAAGTTATGCACGGTATAGAGCAATACACGGAATAGTCTATCTTTCCAGCATTGTTAAAGAAAGATCTTACGTTTTCCACAAGGTTAGGGGCGAGATTTAAACCTAAATAGGGGCACGAAAGATGGAGCTTCCTTGAGATAATACCCGTTCTCCGCGTTTTAATTTCTTCACAATGGTAGTAGAAAGTCGCGAGTTTGATTTTTGTAGCATTTAATATGACACAGCTGTTAGAATTCCCAAATAGGAGAAATTAACTGCCAGTCTCTGTTCAACTAGAATTCTGGAGATGCATCCATAAACCATTGTGTCATCAGTATAGGTATCCACAAAAGATCGGTGTATACTCTTAGGTAGATCATTAATAACTAAATGTCATCTATAATGTCTAAAGTATTATTTTAATATTGACATATAAGCGAAAAGTTTTTATTAAAACTTTTTTGATGTCTTCAGGGATGAGTGATCGACATGAATGTTCATTACATTCAACTGACACGCGTTTAAACGCGATAGTCACTCAAATACATTTTTTTACTAAAAGCCTAAAGGAGTAGTTCCTGTTACTTGACAAAAAAATGGCCGATATTTTGCAAACTTTTATTCAGATAAGATTCTGAAAAGTATAAGCTGTCGTAATGCCTGGAGAACTGTGTTATTATTTTCTGTGTTATAATAAATAAATAATACATAAAATAAATAAGAGATAATGTGATAAATAAATGCATAATAAATCTGTGTAATAACCGAACAGGAATAGATAAACCGAAACATAATGGCGGAATTAATACGTATATTGGGTAGCAATGAGATCTCTGCTAACATTTCAGTTAAAAGGTATATCCCCGTGTATATCATCCAACAATTTTTCAATGTCACCTCGATTCCCGAAGCTAAAATGATATTATACGATGAAATTATAGAAAAGTACACGTTTCTATAAAGACTTCGGTACACGCAATAACCTGAACTAGATTTTCAGACGCAAGATGATAAACTGATTTCGATCCGTTTCCTACTGTTCCCAGTATATTTGATTATGGGTTTAAATCTTAAGGTACGGATTTGTAATTACAATCCTGGGTCCGACCATTTACTTTCGTTTCTATCTGATCTATAAATTAAGATTCAGACCAAATCAAATTGTTATTCTTCATGTAACGCCTATCCCAGGATAGATCGGGAATGATAAGATAATAGTATTATTTAATCAGCGAACATTAGAGAACCATTGTTTAGCTCATACCAGTCCATGAACAATTGTGTACATTCATGTTTGTAGTCGTAAGAAGTGTATCGTTTATTTGCGTTCAAAAATATCCCACATTTTCGCAGAGAAAAAAAGCCTGAGATTTCATTAACTCTGGTTTCCTTTCTTATTCATTCGTCGTTAAGTATATTCGCGTACCGTAGACGTTAGTGTAATTGCCATGCCGAGTTCAAATTTCTGCCGGGGCTTTTGCGTTTCATTTAGCACATATACACATTATAGATCTATCTACTCTTCACACGACAAGCTGTAAATGGCCGTGTAGATTAGGCACTCCAACCTTAGACTGCAACATGTTTACAAGAAAGACAATCATATGTACAAAACTTCTGGGGCATATGACTAGTAACTTCATCCAATAAATCGTTACAGAAACCACAGCAGTTATGCCAAGAACAGTATTTCTGTGGACCTATGTTCCAAAGATGCGCCGAAGGAACTTACATGAACATTTTCAAAATTATTTCAATCTTCTCAATACCAACAAAAGAATAACTTGATTGCATATGGTGTCGTTTTTTTTAGCTCTGATGAAAAAGTTATTCAATTAATTAAGCCTGGAAATTTCGAACGCCATAAAGTATTTGTAGTTAAATATTTAATTCATTTTTATAAGTTATTTTTTATTGTACGATTATTTATACTTCTTGATATTTATTCTTGTTGATATCTGGAGTAATACGTTGTTATCAATGGTTAAATCTCCACGACATCTCTAAATTTATATTGTAAGGATACAGAAGGGCTTATCTTCGTTTGGTGGAGATAAGTCACGTTGGTCACATGACGGTCGCTTAATGACGTCAATCCATACAGCGACGAAAGCGCACGTAATTTTTCAGTTCATATTCAGGAGCCACCAATTAAATATTTATATATTAACCTGGGTCAAAGACCTTAGGCTAAGGCTAAATATCTCTCTTCTGTAACTTAAATCACAAGGTGCTCTATTTTATTATTAAAATGTATTGCTATTTTTTTTCTATTGCTAGTTTTTTTTTTATATTATTAAAATCTATTTCGAGACATGTTCTATCGCTGGATTTTTTTTTGTTAAAGTCTTTGCTAGACTTTCTTCTATTTCTGGATTTTTTTTATTTTTATTAGAAAATATTGCTATATTTTTTTCTATTGCTGGATATTTTCTTATTTTTATTACAATGTATTGCTAGAATTTTTTCTATTTTTTTATTTTTATTTTTTATTATTAAAATCTATTGCTAGAAATTTTCTCTTGTTGCATTTTTATTTTGTATTAATAAAATATATTCCTAGTATTATATTTATTGCTGGATTTTTATTTTTGTTATCAAAATTTATTTCTAGAATGTTTTCTATTACTTGATTTTTAATTTTATTATTAAAATCGATTTTTAGAATTTTTATATTGCTGGATCTTTACCTTTTTATTATTAAAATCTCTTGCTAGAATTTTTCTCTATTGCTGGATTTTAAATTTTATTATTAAACTCTATTGCCGGAATTTTACTATGAAAATGTATTTTTATACTTGCATAGTGTGTGAGTCCAGTTTGGGTTTACCTTATCTGCCCATAACTGGTACTTTGTTAGACGATGTTGAACCGTAGAACAACAGCAATTATGAGATGGTTCCTTGCTCTTCAAATCCAACCGGGCAGAGGTCTTGAGTGCCGGATATAGGTCATCGTCATACTCAGTGTGAGCGCGTGTGTTATGGTGAAGTGTTGTATCAGTGTAATAAATTGCAAGAGGCAACTTGAATTACAATATATGTTCAACTTGAGTAGAAAGAGATGTTCAACACAGTCACTTACCTAGAGAGCACACGCTTGCATCAAGAAAGGTGAAAGATTAGGGTCCGCTTGCAGTAGGTGGAACGTTACTAGTTTAGTTTTGGACATCTTGAATTTTACAAACATGACGAACCAGGTCTAGGAAAAAAGAGAAATAAGATGCTAGCTAATGGTAATCCAAATTTTGGAACTTGCACCTATAACCTGTTCCGCAGAAATATTCACTAAAGATCGAACCTACGTAAAAGAAATGATTAGCATGTTTGGCACGGTATGAAAAATTGTTTGCTTTCTACGTCTCATGATCGAGGAAGGCATATGTATTCGTTAATTCTTCTTTCGTCCCTGTAAACTGTCTGTTTATTTACCTGTATTAAATTTCATTACCACCATATGAGTCATTACCATATATTATTTTGCCATATGGTAAATATTTCTCTTCTAGAGGGCAGTGTTTTAATTATTGTACTCATGTACCCTCCACAAACATACAAACTTAAGACATTGGCATTACCAAATTTTCTTTACATTCACTATGCTCAGATTGCTGTCTCCGTTTAACCCTATGGTTTCCAATGTAGGGAGCATGTAAAATTTGATTTTAAACAGAATGCTTTTTTAACAGTGATTGTTTTTATTGAGTCTGGTTCAGTATGAGCTTGTGTTCGTGTTAATGTACGCATAAAGTATGCATCAATAAAACTATTTGTGTGTATGTATGTACATGCGTAATTTTGTGTCTATTTTATATATTTATATACACACAGGGTGCGATGAGTAAATATACTCCATTCTTTTTTAATTTCGCGCATGCGCGTTTTATATATATATTTTTTTTTTTTTTTGACCCCGCAGTATAGTAAGACAAGTTGTTCACAGTATGTGAGAAAAACAGAACGATGACACAAAAAAAAATTAGAAACGGCATGCTGTACAGCTTGGCGTTCGCGCCGATGATTCAGATGTCACGACAACACGTAAATGTCATTCTCGTCATTTTGATAAGAAAAGAAATCCATAATTCGTTCGGGGAGATACTGGTCGTGATGTAAAATCATCCATCTAAGTTAACCAAGTTCAGAGCCAGGGAAGTAGCATTGTCCTAGGTCAAGACTGGCTTCTGGAAGAATCTATTTCTGGTAAAATAGCTCTGCACCATGTCAAACAAGCAAGAGAAAACAGTCATGGAAGTCAGACAATTTTATAAATATTGTAAAGTTCCGAAATATTAAGATATTACAATTGCAGATATGCAGTCTCAAGTTCTTAAGGAAAGTTAATGGCATTTTAGGCTTCTCCACGTGAATAGGAATTAATTATATCTCAGAAAAGGAGCATTAGGATTTTATAGATGCTCCGGTTGCGCATGACCGCAAACGTTTGGGAACAATTGATTTATCCAAAAGCGTCAGCCATCACAAACAAATATGAAGACATTGAATTGTTATTTTCAAGAAATTAACTGCTTCTTAAACTTCATAAAATAATAATTAAATATATAATAATTAAATATATAATAATTATATATATGACATTTTTACTGGGTACACGTATTTGAGTGGCAAGTCCTGTTTTCTTCTTATTTTCTTAAATCGAAATTAATAGCAACAGCCTACTAATGAATTGTATCTCCGAGAGGAATCGAATATGTACCTCTTTTTCTGTCATGAAAATTGCTTCATCACCGAAATTTGCCTATACCAATTTGTCCATGGTCCCCGCAGAGATACAGTAAGTTTTGAATTGCCTATTTAAGGAATGCACAAAAAACAGATATAGCAACTCAATTCGTGTACCTATTAAAAACGTTTATATTATCAAAAAAAAAAATTCGGATAGAAAGTCCATAACGAACTCTATTTTTAGTTTTTTAATAGAGTGAAGATAATTCTCTGCCGTTTAAATAGCACGACGGGTTTGTCTGTAAATGTTTGAACTCATGGAACTAATGAATGTAGCTCGTCATAGAATTTCAACAGAGATAGCCAGAAAATGTTGGAAATATTCAGAGACTTTCGCGGCTGGAAAGCTGTTCGAGCGAGAACTTAATTAATCAAACAAAAGTTCGTGTAGTTGCATGTGAACACTTAAAAGCCTGAAGAGAATGGAAGAGATGATTTGTATAACTCCAGTCGAGATACACACACACACACACACACACACACACACACACACACACACACACACACACATATATATATATATATATATATATATATATATATATATATATATATATATATATATATATATATATATATAGAGAGAGAGAAAGGAAGAAAGAGACAATTAAAAAGTATTGACTGTAATTTCTCAACACTGTGTGTCACTGACAGAGACAGAGGGCGAAGTAATCGTAAACTCCTCCAAGATAAATTTTATACATTATACTAAATAAAACCAGTTTAATTCAGTACACTCTACTGCATTTTCTTTTTATACAATATTCGTTATTTATAGGTACATTTTAAAAAAAAAAGTCATGTAACAAATAATGTTGCGGTGATTTAAATTTATGGCATTTCAGTTCATTTCAAAGGGAAAAATACCAGTAAATTCCGTCCTGGTAGAGAAGACTTTCCCGATCTAGGTAAGACGATAAACTATATCCGACAACATGGCCTCTGAACAGGATGTTTTGAAGAGCGTGAACCAGGGAAAGCTACGCCTGTTAGGATCCCAAATATTTGCAAATAGATAACACCCAAACTCTCGTCAAAACGCGGTGAAAGTGTAAAAATAGGTTTAAATGCAGCTATGAATGTTTGAGGATAAGTATCACAAGCAATACATTTTTGAAGAAAAAATATATCTGTAATAAATTTTTTAAGGAAAAATCATTACCAGTAATACATTTTTGAAGTAAAAATAAATTATCAGCAAAACAATTTTGGAAAAAATATTACCGGCAATAAAAATCTTTTCGGAATTAAATAACCCATTGAGGTGTTGATATGCCGTAAAACAAATCAAACCAAGCCAAACCTACGAGAAAATTGAGTTATGAGATCCGTCAGGGAACGACTTATAAGTCAAGGTACCACTGTTTTTATGTGCGTGTGTTTGTTTCTCTCTCTCCCTTTCTCTCACTCTCCTCTCTCTCTCTCTCTATATATATATATATATATATATATATATATATATATATATTATCATATAATCGGAATTAAGATAACATTATGTAAATGATCATTTTCACCTTGCAAAATTAAATTTACAAGATATTTCAAAATCTCAATGGGTGAAACATTTCAAAAAACAGTCAAGGGGAAGCAAGAAATGGAAAAAAGAAGAGAAAGAAGATGAAGATTAGAAAGGAAGGGAATGTGGCCAAAAAAATGGGAAGGGATGTAAGACTTGATGTGTCGTGGTCAGAGGTTAAGGGAAAGATAGAAAGAGATGACCTATTTAATATACACAGTATAAATAGACAATAGATAGATCAAATGAACCTTCAAAAATTTATGATAAAACAAATATTATATTAAATAATAAGATATAAACCGAAAAATATGAAAGCGAGATAAATCAGAATGAAATAGTATTAAATTAACAAATCTGTCAGAAAAGAATATTAAGAAAAATATAAAAAAATATTATGAAATTGATGGAATATCTATCACAGGATGAATACATTCAAATTTACATATATATAATTATATTTATATTAATTATTTACCATCCACAAATAAAAAAAAATTATATTTGCAATTTAATATACATTATAATATTAAAAAAAACACTTAAAATTGGAAAAAATTTGAATGCAAAGTGCCCCAAGAATAAGGGAAATGAAAGATGCCTTTCGAATAAATAGATAATACTGTATAACAAAATAATTTATAAATATTGTTGATTAATTGATTAAATAACAGTAAAAAAAATTAAAGTAAATAAAAATATTGCAAAAAAACATAATTGAAATTAAAACATAAATGAAATTAAAACATAACTGAAATGTAAAAATAAAACTTAAATATTATAAACCCCTTAAAAATTGAAACTAATTTAAATATTCAAATGCCACTTCAGAAAACCTCAAAATATATTGTATACTAATACAAAACACTTCAGCACTACGTGTTAATATTATATATTAGCATTTGCACAACATATAAAATATAAAAAATCCATAATATTAGTAAATAATTAACTACATACACTTAGACATCGAACTGATTCCGAATAAATAAAATAAAAAATCGTGAAAAATATATAAACCAATATATGAAATACAGTTTATAAAACATATAATTATATCTTATTACATAATGACAAATTAACTCAAAATATATATTAAGGTATATTACTATTAAAATATTATACTGAAAGTATAATACTTATACGTATAGGATAATTCTGGATAATTCAATAAATATAAATTAATATAAGAAAAAAGACAAGTAATATTGAAGATATTATGTTTAGCTACCAAGAATTAATAGTAATTTAGTGACCAAGAAAAAATATTTTTGTAAATTGAAACAGAAGAGAAGATTGGGAAAGATATATAAAGAAAAGAGGAGAAGCGGAATATACATTGTTATTGTCAAAGACATCAGTTCATGTATTTTTTTACGGATAAATGTTCACACAATTTCGGTCAGAATTGAAGAGGAGTGGGAATTCATAGATAATTTCGAAAGGATGACAATTAATGTAAGTTTGTTAAGGATCTAGATAAGTTTAAATCTACTGTGATAACTGCATTTAGAAAATAGTTTAATCTTTTGGATTAGCAGTACCTTTGGATTTCTAAATTTAAACTTCTATTTTTTCTGTGTAGGCATAGATTGCATCTACATTTAAAACTACAAAGAGTGGGGACAAACCCTATAATTTTCAGTCAATGTGTGTGTTCAGAAATCCCTCCCTAAATTGGCAAATTTTTTTGGAAAGTGCAATTTGAAATTTGAATTTTAAGTTGGAAAATGAGTGCCGATGGGTCTACATACTTTCACCGCGGTAATTCCAATATAAATATTATGGTCGTTCTTGTTCACTTGAGAGTAAATAGTTACCTGGTAAATTACACGAGAGGTTCTGCATTTTACTTCTTCTGGAGAGAGTTTAGCATTTCTCCAATTACTTGGGTTATCCATACTAGGTGAATTGTTGATGCCACTGAATTTATTAAGAACAACTTTATTGTAGGGAATCAATAATTTTAAGTTATTATTTGTACCAGAATAACATATTTTCATGTTATATATATATATATATATATATATATATATATATATATATATATATATATATATATATATATATATACATAGATAGATAGATAGATAGATAGATAGATAGATAGATGATATTTAGTTGGATTGATGTGAGTTTGTCAAACTCGCATCAATCCAACTAAATATGTAAATAGAATACATAATATATTGCACATATGTAAATAAAATACATAATATAATGCACACACACACACACACACACACACATATATATATATATATATATATATATATATATATATATATATATATATATATATATTTCTCTATATATCTATCTATCTATCTATCTATCTAGATAGATAGATAGATAGATAGATAGATAGATACAATCATATGTTTTGTTTTGAATTGATTAAAGGCAACGTTAATTTATTAATTCAGTTGTTTTCTTTACGGCTTATCAACCTTTTGAATGTTATTTATGGCTTGGAAATATTTTTAGTCTGCTAAGAATTTTAGAAAAAACAATAATGATGTTTTGATATAAATCCTACTAATTAACCTATAGTTGGGTTGAAAGAGTTGGATTTGCAAGTGCATTTGCGCATAAATTAACATATGGAATTGCAAATGAGCTAGCCGATTAAAAATTCCTATCTCTTATTCATTACACAAAAAACGCATCAAAGTTTACAGCACGTGGTATTCTCAAGCGGTAACCCATCTGTTATCCTGATTCAACGTTGTTTAACTTCAGTGACGGTACGAGAGCCTGTCTTTCAAAGCGATACGACCGTAAGCCCATTATTTATAAAATATCGGAACCAACTCCTCTTTAAAAGCACCGTTTTGACGGCACACAGTACTGCATGCGATTCCATTTAAATAGTTCTCTAATCTAGAACTGCCATTTCTCCAGGTTCATTTAAAATTTATCATACATACATTTCTGATGTTCTAATGGTGAGTAGTCGAGCTATATGCTCATAATCTTCCGCTAACATTTCACCACTCATGAGACGTTTTGGAGAATCAAAAACATGTTCAGCAAATGTCTGAAGGAAGATGTTCTTGTTATTTGGCAATAAATTTGACGAATATCACAGCAAATCTGAGTCAGACAGAAATTTTCGAATCTGTAATATACCTACATCTAAAATTGAAATATTGAAAGAGATATGTCTAGAAAATATGCTACAACATAAAACCACCAGGGTATATTTCTCTCAGGAAAGCATTTTGGGCAACGATAACACTGGTTAACACCAAGTATATTGTTCAATGTTTTGCTGATTTAGGATGATTTTAATGTGCTGAATCCAAAAACTATAGTGGTTTTGCTCAATGAGGTCAACCTTCTGAACCAAGCTGCATATTTGTTTTTTCACATTTTGTTTACATGTACTTGTATATCCAAGCCATATGATACAGACGTCTTTTAAATTTCTTATAATAAATGAACCCTGAAGATTTGCATGTGCCAACTTACGACAAATTGTTTTGTGTTTGTTTGTTTTATCGTAAGGATGAATGGAATGGCTTCGATTAAGAGATCTTGCAAAAATAGGCCTGACGTCTTCTGCTACATCTGGCTGAATACACCATTGCACCTAACAAGAATCAATTCTAAGTTTTCATAAAGCGTGCTTAAAATTCATATTTTGGCATTAAAATTGGTAACCGGTATAAAACGTGGGCGACACATATGGTATGCAAGTCATTCATCGAATATCTGAGTCAGTGGACCAAAAACGCGAAGAATTGAATTAAGTTTGGAATTCCAATGGTTTAGATGGAGCCGACAAACTATGTCATTGACTTCTCCTTCTGCGCTCTTGATGTGACTGGGATCAGCCAAAAAGAACCGGACCAGCCTCAAGTATCCTGCTCTGGAATCAGCACGTCGTCCTGTAGCTCACTGTGATGAAATTCCAGTACCTGTCTTTGGAGAACTTCCTGATATCAGTGACGAAGATTCCTCCAGTGTTCGAGAAGACCAAAAAGAGGAAGTGGTTCTTAAAGATGATACTCCACATATTTTTTTTTTTCAAAAAGGACCAAAATGATCCAGTTCCCGATCTCAGCTTATCAAATTCTTCTGCCGAGCTATTGACATACGACCTCTCTGAATGTCCTTGCATCACCTTTTACCGCAACAGACATCAAGATTCCATACTTTTTTTTTCTTTGAAGAGAATGACTTAATGTACTGTGCAGAAAGTGCTCAGCTTATGCACATTCTTGGAGTGCAACATTATGAATCCCAATATTAGAGAGTGTTCATTGACAGTAACAAGCTATCGCTGAAATTTTTTCTGCTTCACAACGGCAACCAGTTCCTCTATGTACCTCTTGCTTACTTGACTATATTGAAGAACTATGATGCGGTGAATTATCTGTTTGAGAAAATTTATGATCAGCATAAGTGGCTTATTTTTGTTGACCTGAAGATAGTGAAGTTTTGTTGAGACAACAGGCCCTCTTCACCAAGTACCTATACGTGCTGTGCATGTGGGATATTAGGGACACTGCTCAGCATTGCACAAAGAAGGAATGGCCTGTATAGCAGGAATTTGTAACTTGCAGAGCAAGGAATACCATTAACAATCCACTGGTAGACAAAGACAAATTACTCTTACAACGCTGCACATCAAGCTCGGCATGATTGAACAGTTCACTAGAGCTCTAGACAGGAATAATGGCCGCTTCACTTACTTGTGCCATGCTTTTCCGGGATTAAAAATAGAGAAGTTGAAAGCTGGCATATATGATTGTCTTCAAACAGTGAGGTCATCAGAGACACTGAGTTTGAAAACTAAACGAATGAAATAGAAGTGGAAGCATGGAAATCTTTCATGGAATAACTTTCTTGGAAATAACAAGGTCAGAAAATCTGCAGAACTTGTTACCAATGTGCTGACTGCTTTCCGAAACCTTGGATGCAACATGAGCATCAAAATGCATTATTTATTCTCACATATAGATCGATTTCCTGATAATCTGTGATCAATAAGTGATGAGCAGGAGGAGAGATTCCATAGGACATAAAAGAGATTGAAACCGGGTGTTAGGGACGTTGGGATGCAGTCATAATGGCTGATTACGGTTGGACTCTGAAGAGAGATATCACTGCTGCTGAGCATTCGAAGAAACAGAAGTACATGCACTGAATTGTGCACAATGACCATGTAACATCAAATTTACATCATGTACATACATGTATGTCTATAATTCAATTTACAGAATATGAACTTTGTAACATTTAATTAATGCATTCTGTTAGAAAATGAAAATTTCTCCTAAAACATTTTAAAGGTTAGAAATATTAACGAAAATCAACTGATAATTTCACAAAAATATAATCAATTTTCTCAGGAGATCGGATTTTTCAAAATCAAATTAGTATAAAAACATGATGTGATTGAAAAAATGGGTCATTTACGGATTCAGTGGTGCAAAATTGACCTAATTCAGTTGAAAAAAAAACATAGACTACTTATATATTTTAATAACACAGTTTAATATATAAAAAGATTACAATGAATTTTAAAAGTACAAAATTCATAATTGAAAGTAGATCGTAAAAGGCAGCCTTCACAGCACGAAACCAGTGATATCTATAGTCTTAAAATAAAAGGAATTAATAATATCACTAGGTGATTGCATCTGATTGCATCTGATTGCATCTGATAATCTAATAATGAACAAAATGTATATGCATATCTTCGTATTTTGCTATAATAAAAACTAAATGTAAGATGCTTGATTTATTTTGGAGTAACATTCGAAATTACTGGGTTTTAAAGACACAGCAAAAATCATAATTCACGTTGAGGATGAAATAGAAGAAATGTCTTT
>CAHIKZ030005567.1:977500-1112500 GCA_903632075.3 Acanthosepion pharaonis
CCAAATCTCTGTTCGTAAATTCACTTATGAACTTAAAAATAACATAAAATTACTTTTTTTTATGTGTCGATAAACACCTATAATAATATATTTACTACACTCCGATTATAAAGCACAAACACGTGCACTCTCAGATATAAAAGTGAATGTCCTATGTATTACAAAAGAGCTATTATACACAATTTTATAAACCGTGCTAAATTTAACTCTTCCCCGAAAGGAATATCTACACTGATGTAAAAATACATTAGACAAATACTAATTGATAATGACTTTCCTAATTGCATTGTTGATGGACAAATTAGAGGAGAAAATATGAATATTAATATAAATCAAAAAGACTATGAGACTTTCTCAAATAAACCCAAAATATATTATCTTAAAATACCGCAAACAAATTCATTCTAACTACATACAAAAATAAAGCATCGTAAAAAACAATTGTATGCACTAATATATCCCCCAATGATCCCAGAAAAGTAAACCTAATTATATTCCATACTAAATTTACTAAAACCAACTTAATCATCCGCAATAACTTTTCTCCTACAACTAGATTTTTGCAAAAGTCCAACATTGTATAAACATTTTAAGTCACATTTTGGGGATTGTATCTCGGACAAAAAATTAAATGTATATGTCGGCTTCACTTGAACAATATTTTCAATATAGCTTACATTTCATATGTCAGATACACGCTCTATCACACACCATTTAAATAAACATCCTTGTCCCCTTTCTAAATATAGAAAATGACTTATTGATAACTATTTTATTACACTAGGAAAATGAAAACAAATTATCAATTTCCCTCTATATAAGGAGCAAACAAACAACACTAAATCAGGCTATTTATGAGCATAGCAACACTGTTTTAAAATTATTATAATAGCAACAATCTTAAAAATGTTTTGTTTAAAAGACCACATTCATATAGATTAAGTTACCTCCCTTAGTTTAAAAGCGTGGACAATGCGATATCAGGAAAACAGGTAATTTAACTAATTGTGACAGAGCTATTTGTACATGTTCTCAAAAACATCGCAACTCTCATTATTTTTTTCTTTATATTAGCAATTCACTGCTGTGCATATATATATATATATATATATATATATATGTGTGTGTGTGTGTGTGTGTGTGTGTGTGTGTAAAAGAAAGAGGTTGTAGTGGTTCCAACGAGAGAAAATTATGTATATTAAAAAGAAAAGAGAGGTGCCGCAACCGTTTTTGGATGTAATGCGTTTTTTAAGAAAAAAATATTACACATTATTTTCCATAATTTTACTACACGTGTTTCTGGTCTCGTGACCGTCTTTAGGTAAAAGCGGAGATTCCCACATATTATTAAAAATAATTAATTTTTTCCTTATGTTTTTCAACGTTAGACATTCTCTGTTTTGTGTTAGTAATCCGAATGTCTTTCTTGAATTGGCAATGAAGAGTTCTGCGCGAAGGGTCATAAAACAATTAAGGTTGGTCCAAGAGAAATGATGAATTACTTATCGGCATTTTATCTCTTAATGCTTTACTAACCCCTGTGCCTTCTTAGACCTGTTTCCATTTTCGTGTGTTTCTGTCAGCATGCGTGTATAATTCCTCAGAGTAATGTGACGTCCTCCTGTCGCAGCGCCAACTGTGACGTCCTTTGATCGCGGCGTCAGCTGCGACGTCCTTAAACGCAGCCTTCGCTCGCTCCTCGCTGCTCCGTTTGGGTGTCGCCGCTCCAAACGTGACGTCCGCCTGTCGCGTCAGTCGTGTTGTCTCGTCCTGTGACGACCAACTGGCTTGGTATCGGTCGCGGCACCCAAATGTGACGTTCTAACCTTTTGGTGATTCGGATGGGAATCTGGTTAGATTCGATATCAGCCTCGTCGTTCCCAACTCGCTTCCAACGCCTGGTTACCAAAGTAACTGCACTGATCTCCAGTCTGCCTACCCACGTTGTGAATTGATCTTAGGCAGACGAGATCAATCAGTAGTTGGGGCCGTAATGCAAATAGGGTTCAAACGGGGGTGACACCGCACAAATATGCATAAAATAAAATAAAATGATAACTCAAAAATTCAAGGTATCAAAAAAAAGGATAACAAACTTTATGTCTAGTTGTTGGATACATAGGAATGCGTCTATTTACCGACCCGTTCTATGGATTGTGACACGTTGTTTTCCGTTATGCGAGTTTTAACGCTTCAAGTTGTTTGCTCTTTAAGAAATGGGTTTTTCGGTGTGTCTTCGGGTGAAAGTCGAAAAAAAAAATTATTTTGGTGGTCTGGATCTAAGTCGCTCTTCAAATTAATTGTTCTTGGATTGAAGAGGAGTCCGGAATTTGCGGGAATCTTTCAAGTCAGCTATCTGCGAGGTGGAACCAACTTCCACTGCGAACTTCGAGCTCTCTGCTGGAACTGAAACGCTAACTCGAACTGATTTCTGCTCGCTGCGACTTCGCTTATATGGACGCCGACCAAAACCGGGGTGGATTTGTCGGCGCCGGGGGGTCCTCGATAATTCTAAATACATATCCACCTCTTTTATTTCTGGTTAGGAATTTTCCACTTTTTTTTCCATTTTTGAGAGCCTTCTCTTACTCCCACCTTCTCACCATACTTCAGAGGGGCGTGAACTGCCCTCCCCACTTCTTCGTAGCAACCTCTCATAACCATCCTCTAAATGGGCAGTGACAGTCTCCTCCGTGCGTCACGTGATCACCACTCGACGAATGATGTCTAGTCGGGCGTGTACGATCCCGCGGCTTTGTTTCAGGAAAAAAATATCTTGCTTAACAAAAAAAAATTATCTTTTTCTTATCCTTTTCTTTCTTTTAATCGCAGTTATCATTTTCTCTAGCCGCAAACAGAACAATACGATCGATGGTGGTCATAACTCTTGTTCTCACCTGGGCTTCGTCAGTCATCTTATCGCTAATTATCAGAATGGGTGAACTTTTTAACACGGCCAGACCGTCGCCTCGGAAAGAAACATTTCTATGTTCCCATTCATTTTTTTCGGTACACATTTCTGATAACATAGTTTTATTATCGCAGGCTAAAGATGTTCTGTCGAAAGAAATCGGTCAGTAGCCACCTCGTGTGCGGCTTTTGACACAATTAATTTTTCATATCTATCCAAAGCCCTGTAGTCCACCTGTTTTCCGTCACTTATCAAAATAACATTTTCATTTGGATTTTTCTTTGGCTAGTCGGTCTGTGGTTTGCCAATCAGATACCTTCCCGCATTAGCGGTTTGTTTATGTATCCCAATAACACATCCCGTCATCAGAACACACCCGATTCCTTTATCCACTCAGAATTTTTTTTTATTGTAATGACACTCTTCGCCATTTGTTATTTATCAAAATATCCTTTATCTATTGTCTCTTAGCCGTGGGGGTTCTGCTTATTATCCACGCTATGGGTCTTCGCCTCTCTTTTCCTTTCTTTCCTTTCTTTTCTTTTTCTGCCTTGGTAAATGGTGCCACAGTGAGACAGTATATGTATGGAGGGGAAATATACGCACGCATATATACACGCATGCTAAACAGTATATCGATTTATTTTTATTTTGATCCTCTCGAATTCACTGATTGATCTCTTAAATCTAAAGAGCATTCGAGAGGTTTGATTGCGTGT
Organism: Acanthosepion pharaonis; assembly: GCA_903632075.3. Lineage (NCBI taxonomy): Eukaryota > Metazoa > Mollusca > Cephalopoda > Sepiida > Sepiidae > Acanthosepion > Acanthosepion pharaonis. The sequence continues at coordinate 981,131 of CAHIKZ030005567.1, forward strand.
ACCGTTGGGCAAACAGGGTATTGATATCAATGACCACTTCCTTATATTATCATAACTGCCCTCTCGTATTCGAGGATATCCGTCTACTATGGAACATTTGTGTTTGCTCAACACACATACTTATATATACTGTGACTATGCTGGGAGAGAAGGTGTTATCTAGCGTGTTTAACAATCTGAACAAGGTCAGTACACTCAGAACATCGGTTCCGTCTAACCAGTTTCACTCATCAGGTACGTGAGATGGTTTTCAGACCCTCCGACCTAACGAGGAGCTGCAACAAGTACTTTCACAGTTTGGTGATATATTCTAATTATTTTGATAATTTGGGGTAGATTCTTCCTTTGGAAATTTAAGGCATTATAATATCTTTCTCAGAAGCTGTCAAGTCACATTTTCGTCCCATAATTTGCACGATTATAATTAAACTCGTTTATAGTTTGGAACACTTTTGGCCACTATTTGCTTGCTGTTGCGATTTTTAATACAGCCTGCACATCGAACTATTAACATTATACTGTGAAAATTCCGTTATGTTCTGACTGGTAGCTTTGTGACAAAATGAACAAATGTCACCTCATTAACAATTTGGAATGCAGTGTATGTATGCATATATATATATATATATATATATATATATATATATATATAGATAGATAGATATAGATATATATAGAGAGAGAGTGTGTGTGTGAGAGAGAGAGATGACATGATATGATATAGACACATAGATATGGATAGTGAGATATATATATATATATATATATGTATGTATATATATATATATATATAGAAAAGAGAGATGATATGACATAATATAGACACATATATATGGCTAGTGATATATATATATATATATATATATATATATATATATATATATATATATATATATATATATATATATATATACAGAGTGAGAGAGAGAGATGATGTGACATGATATCGACAGTTGGATATGGATAGGAGATAAAGTCAGCGTTATTAAAGAAATAAAAAATAAACTCATGAAAATATATTTAACAAAATTTTTATGAAACATGTTTATGAAATTGATGTATACTAAATCTAATCGAATTTGTACAGATAGGAATATATTTTTGAATCTCATATAACAGCTTGGCTGGTCATGTTTAACCGCATAAATACCTCTATGTTTTATTTAATGATGAAATTTTAAATATGAACAACATTATATTGGCTCAACTAAATATATTTTGAACGCAATTTTATACTTTCAGCCAGAGACAGTATATTATTGGTTATTTTGTTTTAAAATCAATAGTTTTTCAATTTACTATATATATATATATATATATATATATATATATATATATATATATATATATTTGGTTGGATAGATGTGAGTTTGTGACCCTGGGTTTCACGATTTAGCGATCGTCAGACAAACTTATCAGTTGTCTGACGATCGCTAAAGCGTGAAACCCAGGGTCACAAACTCACATCTATCCAACCAAATATGTTAGCTCTATCTCTGATATTTAGCGCTTTCTAATAAGTACCGCGCTGTGGCACCATGCATCCAGGCGATTTGAAAGATATATTTATAGATATATGATTTGCTTTTTTACGGTTTATCAACCATTTGAGGATTATTTAAGGCCGAAATGTATTTTAGGTTTTAAGAATAATTCTTTCTTTTTGCAAGAGGATTGTGTCACCATGCATCCAGGCGATTTGAAAGAGAGAAAAAGAAGAAAATAGGGAAAAGGAAAAAGTAATGCGAGACGGATCATAGGCGAACACACACACACACGGCTTAAGAAAAGATAAGAAAGAGAAGGGTTATTTTGGATAAGTGTCAAATGTCGAAAAGAGTTTCATTACAATGACAATTGAGATTGAGTGGTTAGGGATGTGTTATCTAAACTATTGGTTAAAAGGCCACCTGCGAACAAGCATTGACCGATTTCCGCACTTGTCCGCGCGAATGGAATTGTGTTATCAAGAAATGTTCACCAAAAAAAAAGTCCACTTGAAAACGTTAGATTTTGATAATTGACAAAACACAGGTGTAGCTTGGAGCCTTAGCTGGGTATGGAAAATTAAAATCCCACACAAGTAGTTTCACTGGTTAAGTTTTTTTTTCGACAAAACAGACTTTTGCCCTGCGATAATAAAATTTTGTTTTCAGACACATGAACCGAAGGAAAATGAAATATTTTTATTTCTGCTTTGGAGACGCCAGACTTGCTGAGAACTTGGAGAAAATTCCTTTCTTAGACCATGTCGGAAAATCCAGCCGTCTAATGCATCACCGAAAAACTGCTTGACAAACGCCACGTGTTGAACAAAGAGTTGTCACATTATCCGTTCATGATAACGGCGATTTGAAGGAAAGAAAGAAAAAGAAAGAGGAGAGATCATTAATTTTTTTTAGTTAAGCAAGGTATATTTCTTTTCCAAAACAAAGACACGGGTTGTTCACGCCCGACTAAGACGTCATTGGCCAAATGGTGATCACATTACGCACGAAGGAGGAGGAAAGATACCCGACCAAGACCTCATTGGCCGAGAGTGGTCACGTGACGCACGAAGAAAACTGTCGACGCCCCATCCAAAGTGTAAGTATGAGAAGCCGCTACGAAGAAGTTGGGAGGGCAGTTCACGCCCCTCAGAAGCATGGTGAGAAAGTGGGAGTGAGAAAAATGTTACCAAAATGGAAAAGAGTGGAAAATCCCTAACCAGAAATAAAAAAAGGTGGATATGTATTTAGAATTATCGAGGAACAAAATAACGAAGCCCCACCAGACAGAAATCAGTTCGTTCGGCCCTGGCGGGCAGAGTTGGTTCGGCCCTGGCAGCAGAGATGAGTGCCCAGTAGTTCAGTCGGACCCAGGCGGGCAGAGAAGAGTTCGTTCGACCCTGGCGGGCAGAAGACAGTTAGTTCAGTCCCGGACGGCAGAGATGAGTGCCCAGTAGTTCAGTCGGACCCAGGCGGGCAGAGAAGAGTTCGTTCGACCCTGGCGGGCAGAAGACAATTAATTCAGTCCCGGACGGCAGAGATGAGTGCCCAGTGTTGAAGCCGCCTCAAGATAGCTGACCAAAATTCACGCAAAATTTTGGACTCCTCTTCAACCAAGAACAATTAGTTTGAAGAGCGACTTAGAACCAGACCACAGAAATAAGTTTTTCGACTTTCGTCCAAAGACACACCGAACACACAAATTTCTTCGAGAGCAGACAACTTGACGCGTTAAAACTTGCCTAGCGAAAGCGACGTGCCACAATCCACAGAACGGGTCGGGAGGTAGATGCAGTCCTATGTATCGAACAACTAGACATAAAAGTTTGTTACCTTTTTCTTTGATACTTTGAACTTTTTGAGTTTTCATTTTCTTTTCTTTTATGCATATTTGTGTGTTATCACCCCCGTTGAACTCAATTTGCATTACGGCCCCAACCCCTGTTTGATCTCGTCTGTCTAAGACCAATTCACAACGTGGGTAGGCAGACTGGGGATCAGTGCAGTTACCTTGGTAACCAGGCGTTGGAAGCGAGTTGGGAACGGCGAGACTGATATCAAATCTAACCAGATTCCTACCCGAATCACCAAAGGGTTAGAACGTCACATTTGGGTGCCGCGACCGATACCAAGCCAGTTGGTCGTCACAGTACGAGACAACACGACTGACGCGACAGGCGAACGTCACGTTTGGAGCAGCGACACCCGGACGGAGCAGCGAGGAGCGAACAGCTGGCGCCGCGACGAAGACGTCACAATTGGTGCTGTTTACGGACGTCACATCTGGTGTCGTGACCGAGATAGGACCCTGGAACGGTCACGTCTCAACTGGCGCCGTGGTAGATCAGGGTAGAACGTCACAGTTGGCGCTGCGACCGGGGGACGACGTCACAGCGCATATAATATATAATACTTATACATACTTATATTTATTTATATTTATATATACTTTCACACACACACACACACACACACACACACACACACACACACACACACACACACACATATATATATATATATATATATATATATATATATATATATATATATATATATATTGTTGGTTCATGCTCCTCAAATCTTACAACCATGCCCGGATGTAGTTTAATTATTTTGAAGCACGGAATTAGAGCAAGTTTTTCATAAATTAATCTATGCCATTTTTTCCAAAAACAAAGATAAAAACTCATTCAATGCAGGTTAGCATCCATCCATTGATACCTTTGTTTGGCAATCCTTTTATTCAAATATTGATATGACAGATTGTTGTAATTTCAGCTTGCTTTAATCCAAATGTTCATTGTTTAATTGCAAAGATTGGTTTCAATCAGAACGACCAAGGCTAAGTAGACCATGTATAAACTCTCACGAAATCCTTTTTTTCTTTCTACATACCCTAACCATTCTTTTCCAGAAAATATTGTCTGATGATTCATTTTATGAATAAAACTTTAATGGAAAATACAACCAAAAAAGAGATATGACGGGTGAATTTCAAACGTTGCTTCCTCCTTCATTTCACTCATTTCAGGAAAGGATTCTTTGTAAAATGACTTTGAGATTATTCTATTATTGGTTGTCATATTCAGTAAATATTCATGTTAAAATCTATGGGTATTTCCTCTTAAATATAGTGTCATGAATAGATATGCTTTTTATACGTTTATAAATTATGGTGAAAATAGCTTTGTCCAATATGAATTAATGTAAATGTCTCATAATTGCTTAATTATAAATGTATATTTCCTTTCGCGTTTTCTACAATTTTAGCTCTCTTGAAGCCATATTCATATCTAATTATGATATTCTGTAACAGGTGTTCTGGATGTGGCGGGAAGATGCAAGAATACACACAGTTAATGACCATGTAAATGTTTTCCCCTACCTGAAATAAAAGGAAACCAAATATAGGTCATTATCATAGGAAAATCTATTTAATGAATCTTTCTTAAATAATAATAAAAAAAATACTGTACATCGTTGATATTTGCTATGGTTTCCCTTGTTATGAATAATTAAAATATGGACCCTAAAGAAGGGAGGTAATTAAATCTTTTACAATATTCACAAGTATGAAATGTCATTGTCTGTGACTGAATTTCCATAACTGGCCAATAGCTGGTTAAACTTTTCACTACAGTTGCATTTTAATCAAGCAGATTCAGTCGTGTCACATGTGATATAAATTATGCCGGACTCCCTATGCTGAAAAAGTCATTTTCATGCAAATCTTCCTGCAGCAATTGTAGGGATTTTACACTGTTTCGGTTAACGTTAAATTTAAACAACTTTCGTGAAACATCATTTAAAATTTTATGAATTTCTGTTCGAACTAGTATACGTGCCTATGTTTATTATTGGACTAAACGTTGTTGAGTATATGCGTCCGTGTACAAGAAAACAGAATGAATGTAGCGTGTGCAATGGATAATTTCTGTCCAAAGTACGAAAAAAAATAAAAATAAGACTGACATCTCATTTAAGAGATATATTTACCAAAATTACACAAAATATCTTGAATACCAAAGAGAACATATTTTCAATAAATTTGCAAATGGCTACGAACATTGCATTCAGACGACTTTGAAATTTGCTGCAACTCTTCTTGACGGTTTCCTTGATTGAGTCGCTGAATACTGCAATAATCTTTGACTTCAGTTCATCTTTGCTTCTACAAAGACTTTTGCTGGTCTTTCGCTCAACTGCGCACCACAAATAATAATTAATGGAGTTGAGTCTGAAGAGTTATGTGGCCATATGTAATGGGTGATGCGGCCGCAGAAACTGTCTGACAGCCATGATTATGTTCTCTTGATTTTGTGGCATGGGACAGAGCCCTGTTGACAGACATAGGGTCTTCAAGAAGCCACATCTTGACCCAGGGCCGCACAACTTCCTTAAGGCAGTTGATGTAGGCCTTCATGATGAGTCTGAGTCTGTGTGGGAATATGAATGTAAGGAAAACGTTGCTATCACTAGGGATCTCTCTAAACACCTGCGTTATCACCATTGGACTCATCCAACTAATTCCGAATCCTCTGCATTGTCATCGGATTGACATATAAACATTCTGAGATGCTTGTAGAGGAGGTTCCGGTGCAAATGACAAGCAATATAGTATGCCGTTTCCAAATTCCTGGGGGAGGGTATTGCGGCATGGTTATAATGTGTAGTCGACAAAATCTAAAACATAAACGCGCCTGCATGAAATTAAAAATATAAAATGGTGACAATATACCCATCCTACCCTGTATATAAAGCTTTTAGACAATGCTATTTTTACGTAAAGAATGAAGAAAATAATTTAGAGTTAAATGTTTAATTTCTGAAAAAAGCCCTATCGTGAAACAATATCCTGGAGTCTTTTTATATAGGTGCATTATAAATTTTTAAAATATTTAAAACAAAATATTATTTCATTTTGTTTGAGAACAGTCAATTTCAGGGCCTTATTTTTTTCAGAAAATCGAACATATTTCTTTATCATTGCGTATCTTACTCATCTCTTCATTTATGTTAATGGCGATGATGTCTAAATTCGCTGCCAACTTTCTGCTTCAGGACTAGAATCTTCCACTCTCACCAAAACCTCCTCCGATCATATATTCACTAAAGCTTGGTTAGATGTAAATGAAATTCAGAGTAAAAACTGCTGATGGCGTGAATTTGTTTATCGTCTACAACAATCTGTCAGTTTCCTCTTTCCTCTGCGGTGAATATGGAATGAAACCTGTTGAATACAATTATAAATGTTCAAAGGACTGTCACTGAATCACTAATAATTTTGAGCGGCGATAACTGTAGCATGTCCATCATGCGTAACACTCATCATATATGTTGTAATCATAATCAGCTTGTTACACAGTTGTTGTTTTTTTTTAGGTTTGTCGCGCTAAGTATGGGTCCTGGTCTTCGACGTTGACACCAAAGTTGCCCCTACCAGAAGTTTAGAATTCCAGACAGAATAGGTCTCAGAGTAATTAGAATGCAAAATTCTATTCCATCACGCAAGGGAGCGACAATTAGAAATCATTTCATGAGCTGTATCTACTGCAAGGATTGTTGATTAACTGTTTCGATCCAGAAGATTTTTCTTGTCTGGATTTATCCTTCACATCTACAAATCTACCATTCGTCCATGCATTGCATGCCATATATGGTCTGGAGCCCCTGCTGTTCATCTCGATAGTTCTCGAAAAATTAAAAAGACGGATATGCAAATTGATCGGTCCTGACTTGGGATATCGACTCCAGTCACTTTTTCACCGACTTAATGTGGCTTCCCTATGACTATTATTTTCACTGGTGCCCTGACTGCATGTATTTAAGCGTGCTACTAGTTTAGCATCTCGGTACCACAGTTTTACTGTTGAAAACAATTAAATATAAACGCCTCTTCTGCCCCAACAGCTACATTTCTCGCACTTCCTGACAGTGAAACTCCCTTCCTCTTACTTGCTTCCCTGATAATTATAATCTTTAAAAGTTTAAATATAATGTCAATCGACATTTTCCGATTCTTTGATCTCCGTTTTTCTTTTTATCCTTTCCTTAATCACCCTATGTCCAGGCTTTTCTCTTACTTTCACTCTCTGTAACCCCTTATGTATTAATTCTTGGTACTCGCGTCTTGCTTACGATAAAATGCTTAAAAAAATGGATCCCCAAAGCATCAGACATTTATCCGGAAATCGTACTGTTTTCATGGAGTAACTCTTTAAATTCATTTTCCACTAAGTGTTCTGATAAGATCTTACTTATTAGAAGGCAGTTATATTTTTATATCATCGCCGAAGTTGATCTTATAAATGTCTACATCATATGGTACATAATTTATTCAACAACTTAATCTTGAAATCGTATGATTTGTTTAACCTGTGTAAGGCACGTGTGTCACTCGAGGGTTACAGAGTAAGAGGCACAGTTCCCGGGGATATATGGTGAAGATAACGGTTAATCCTAGACTTGAACTTAAATCTATAGTGATCATGAAAACATCCTCTTAGGAGTCGGATTTAAAAAGCAGGTGTCCCTGCACAGAATCTGCCCGAGTGAAATTTACTTCTCATCAAGAGAATACGGAGGAAATGATCGTGGTTTTCAAAAATGCCGTTACCATGGCGTGTCCTACACGTGAATTTTTGAACTGGTGTAAATAAGGGATGTAGTTCCTCTGAGAACTTTCCATGGAAGTAGCAACTGAGCAGTGAGATGCTTGTGTCATCCCGTCTGTGTGAGAGCGGTTGCAGGGTGGAATATAATGTGTAATCCACAAGAAAACTCACAAAATCTTTTCGATAGTATCGAAACTAGAGAGTAGAGAGTGCGCATATATATATTCAAACGATTTCGATTAAAAAAAAAAAACGGAAAGTTTATTTTCTTATTATATTTTTCCAGTTATTGGACGAGGGGCAAAGTTTGTTTTCGAAGTTATGGATGAACACTCCCATGTTTATATTTTGACCATGTAATTTCGAAGTCATTACCAAGAACCGGTATGAGATTTGTGTGGTAGTCGCAATTCTTTTATCTGTATCCTGGTGTTTGGGAAGATGAACATGGTCTAGTGTGACGTCATATGTAACAGTTACTAGGAACGAGGCCGCAGAACCACAATAAAGCTTCTTTTTTTTGTTATATATGTATTTGTTATAATCTTATTATTTATATAATAATTATAGAACATATGCGCCCGTTAATTATATCTACTGTGGAGAATTTTTTTTTTCTATTTAATATGGTCTGTTTATTTTCTATAATAATCCGTCTTTGAGTAATAAAATTAATAGAAAATAAAATGATAAATTCGTAATAAAAATCTTCGTGTTGAACCCTGTAATTTTACTGTCTTATTTCACAAAGAATAATCACTTGCATCATATTGCTTTTATTTCTGTGTTCCAGATGAGATGATTAAAATGAAGGTATCCCTTCTATTGTTTAGTGTTGCTTTCTACGCTGTAAGGAATTCAGATTATCTCCTTAACTTAGATCCGGTTTCCGCCCTTGGATAGAGGGCCAAACCTCTCTGACATTTAACCCTTACCTGCAGAAAGAAGATATGGATCCGGTCTTTCTTACGGCAAATATATCACAACAGACTAGGACAAAATTTAAAGCCATTTATATACCCACATACTCATAAAATATATCGATGTACGAAATTAATTTTCATAATCTGACAGCAAATTATTCATGTTCCTAAGATGACTAGATTATTTAGGATTACATTCTAGGTGCATCTATTATTGAGAATTCGTTTAACATAGCAGCAATGTGTTCATTTGTTAATCTTTCTGGGAGCAAAGAATATAATATTTAAATAGTGTAACTTCCTGTTTAATCTACCATTTTATCCCCAGTGAATCCCTAGAGACAAAATATTTTAATATAGCAGCCGTCTTTATTATTAAATATTAAGGTGAACTTCATAGATCGATCACTCACCCCATACAAATAATATTTTTTAACACTTGGAATCAGTCGTTGAAGAGAAGAACATGGTATACAGAAATATTAAGTACAAATTGGTACGACGATTTATTTGTTAACTAATATTCGAAGTTCTATTTTTTTCAAGAACTAAACACGTTTTAACAAAACATAATAGCTATAAAAAATCAAGTCATATATGTACCTTATTAAGTCATGACGAAGGAAGGCCAACATATTTAAAACGATATACGCACAACTAATATTTCAATAAAAATTATCTATGCATGACTCTGCTGAATCAGTTGCTACATCTCTATTCATTATCTTTTATGGTCAGGTAACGAAGGTTAAATAATAGTTTCAGACTACCATTTTTTAGAAACAGAGATTTGAAGTTAAGATAATCAATAAAATAAGGTATGGTCAAACTCTTGGAGTAACTTGTATGCAGACTAAGGTCTGAGGCGTTGACCTTGCTTCACGAAAGCTAACGAATCTTTGTGATGGTTGAATAAGGAGTGTTGAATATAATGTAGTTGAAATAAAATTCATAAATATCATTTTGGGGTTATGTGATGAGTGTTAAATAATAGACTATTATTTTTTAGTGGCAGTATATTTGGACTCGGCCCTTGTAAAGATGACCTTTAAAATGTCAGATGTTAGACAGAATCGGGATGTCGATTTTGATTGGCTGAGACAAACGTGGGCATATTAGCGAGATAGAATGTGTTTTCGGGTAGTTAAATTTTACACATCATCGTAGAATGCAGATGTGTTAATTTCTGCTTGTTAAACTTGCTCCCCAGTGGGGGTGCAAGAGGGACGTAACTGGTTTGTTAAAACTGTACACTTCGACGTGATTAATAAAATAGTAAGTCAAAATTCCTTTTGATGAAGTTCCGATTTTACATTCGAATCCAAAAACATTTTGACCATCACAAGAATACCTCCCGCATGAGGTAGCAACACAACATCGTGACAGAAATGTTTAGTCAACTTGCAGATCTACCGTTCGTCCGTGCATTGAATATAGCTGTATATCATTGCTGATTTAAGCTGTCGGGCTGGACAAAATTTTTCACTGCATTTGTGGGTATGTATATGTTTGTAATTATTCGGGACCATGTGGTCTGTGCAGAACTGGCGTGTCTCGGCGCTGGCTATGTTGCAGTTATTTGAAAATCTGAGAATTGAGGAAATTAATTAATCGATTTTGATTTGATTTGACTTTCTTCATATAGTTATACCAGCAAGTGAAAAAGATCTGTTTTGAAATGTTCTTTTGGCTTTTAAATTGGTCCACGAACGACAAACTAATATCCTGGATATTGTCTCCAATATGCTTACCAGTCTATGACGTTTCTATCCTTGTCCGGACTGTTTCTTGTAAGTTGAACTAACTATGCTATCATATGCATTCTGGAAGGGTTTCGTGGAATATATTATTTCACTTGAATCTGAATATTAATTATTTATAGCAGTGGTGACATTTTGGTCTCCTTTATTGGTTTCCTTATCAATTTTTCTATCACTACAAAAATAGATCGTATCATTAACAAAACTGAATATAAAACATGATATTTAAAATGTGGTACTTAGGCATAAAAGGGAAATCGGTGTTTGATGGATCAGATATTTAGCAGTATCGGCAGTGTTAAATGAAGGAACACTAAAGCTATACTATTTTTGACTGAAGAAATTCTCAATATAACGGATTATGAGGAATTGAAATTATAATTCATATTAGTTTTTAAGAGTATTCAATAAAGAATGGTCTTCAAAATAAATTATAATATATTCAAACGTGCAATTAATTTTTTCATGTTGCATAATTGTTGTGGTAGGATCCACCTAATTTGCATAGTAGAGTACCGGCCATATAAATATGGTTGGTGTCGGGAAGAGAGGGAAGGAATCAAGAGATTCAACCAGAGACTCCGTCCGACTGCGACTCAGTCAACACATTCTTCAGGAACGGTCTTACCATGAATATACAAAAGACTATATGTAAATATTGTGTACACTTTCTTGTTTCAATACATTTTGTTCTAAGTACATTTTGTGTTGCATTATTATTCCATGCATTAGTCAAGTTTCAACAATAATACATGCCGAAAACTCATATGTGATCAAAAATGCATGACTTTCGAAAGAGTGTTATTATATATAAATAGAAATATAATTATTTGCTACGGGCAACTATCTGTTATATTATAAGTCAGATTTAACATGTCAGCTTCAGTCACATCCCCACCGCCTTAACTTCTCTGTACATTTTTTATAAATAAGTAATTCTTCTAAGGATCTTTCCATACATCACGTAGACATTATGGATTTAAGCACCGTCGGAAAATCAGCCTAATGAGCTACATAACAAAACTCATCATCCGATTTCTGATGAATAGAGCGCGTAGCAGAATCGGGCTAGAGATAGGACAAGGACAGTGCGGGTTCGTCATGGACACCGGAACAAGGAACGAGATATTTAAGCACAGAATGTTATCAGAAAGAGCAATACGAATACCGAAGGCTATCTACCTGTGTTTTACAGACTACGAAAACGCATTCGAAACAGTACGCCGCAAGGATCTGGTAGAGTTGCTCTGCAACCTTGACATATTAGGAAAAGACATTAGAATAATCAAGAACCTATAGCAGGAGCAAACTGCCTGTATGCCGACAGAAAATAAGCTCAAAATAGATAGAAAATATAGAAAAGTGCATAAGACAAAGATGTGTCCTCACTGGATTTATTCAACCTATATTAGAAAGCACAATCTTAATAGAAAATATGCTGATGATACAGTACTGATAGCAGACACGGAAAGGAAACTACAAAACTCCTATAGAAAGTAGCGAAGGAGTGCAAGAAGAAAGAATTAGGCATAAACTACAAGAAGGCATAATGCATAGTTATCAGCAAAAAGGTTAGCCCTAAATGCAAATTACAGGTAAGTGATACAAAAATCAAGCAGGTACAGAAATTTAAATATCTGAGAAATATTTTAACAGAGGACGGAATGTGCGACACAATCCAAGACTTATTGGAAGGGTAAAATTTGCATTCCAAAAGCTAAGCAGAATATTAAAAGATAGAAAAATCCTGATGGAAACAAATCATTGACTACTGGACTGTTATGTAATATCACTCATCCTGTATGGCAGTGAATGCTGGGAAATATTCTCAATGATGAAGAAGACACTTGAAGCAACAGAAATCAAGTTCTTCAGAAAGTTGCTAAGGATACTACGAAGCGAAAATGTGAGCAACGACTAGGTTTTGGAGAGGATAGAAACAAAGTGGAATCTTATACTTGACACCAGGAAGAGGCAGCTGAGATTTCTGGGGCATATAATGAGGAACGAGTGCTTGGGAAATATGATACTCACAGGAGGGATAGAGAGAGAGACAGACAGAGGAAATAATCTCGTAACATATTTGTTGGGCATGATCAAATGGATGTCGGAACAGAGTTTAAGAAAAATAACAAAAAGATAAAAATTATTAGGAGTAAACATGGATAGGAATGAGCAAAGGTCCATGGTCGACTAGGTTCTGAAGTGACACGGCACTTATAAGAAGACAGTTCAAACAGCTAAATATGACAGCAAATTTTATACTTAATTTTTTCTCTGGCACTTCTTGCTTGTGGAAGTCTCTTCCGGATTCTTGCTGTTCTGCTAAATATAATTTTTAAGAATTTAAATGCAATATCAATCGGTATTCTATGTCCAATTAATTCTTGTTATTTTATTGTTCACTCTCCTTAATAAAGTTTTATTATCACATATTTTCTCATTCTTTGTAACCTCTTGCCTCTTAGTTCATTTAATTCCTTTTTTTTGAAATGAAATGTATATATATATATATATATATATATATATATATATATATATATATATATATATATATATATATATAGCTGGCCACTCGTATTTGAGGATACCCGTCTATTAGGGCGGCTAGTCAATCTCTATTGTAGACGCTCGCTCAGTCACTTTTGTGTTTACTCAAAACCCAGAGAGCCAACCTGTGGTTTATACTGAAACTATGTTGAACAGACCTTAGTTACAGTTTCTGTTATGAAGTGTAATCAACAATCTGAACAAGGCCAGCACACTCAAACCTTCGGTCACGATGACTTGGGACTTCGTGCTAGGACTGCTATCGCAGGATCCCAAGGGTGATGTCTAATCAAGTTCACTCACAATTTTTGGGTCAAACGTTGGTATGGTTTTTAGGCACTTGCCAAAGGTGCCGAACACTGGAATCCCCCCTCCTCCAGACCGATAACACCAGGAAGTCTACTTCCTGATTAATCAACCGTGGTGAGATTCGAACATGTGTCCCCTGGTCAGAAACGAAATATACATATATACATACATACACACGCACACACACATACACACAAACCTACACACACACACATGGATAATACTGTTATTATTTAAATAAAATATTAGAACGAAATGTGTAACTTTATATTTTTTAAAATATAAAAATAAATACAGGATATTAACAGTCATAAACTACCCTAATTTTTTTTATATTTTCATATTGCATGATTTCTAGCGCTAAATGCTAGATAATTTTCATATGGGAGGAGACGAGAATTGATGTGGTTCTATAGAAGTATACAGGAAACACCATGTATTGAATAGCTGAGTAAAGGGAAAGCTTCAATTATAATCCAAGTCAAAAATATATTTTTACCTAGACAAAAATAAATGTATAATTGTAATTACTGGAATCTATTATGAGTAAAGGTACTTGGAAAAAATGGCATCTGCAGGACCTGTAGAAAGTAAGAGTAGCAGAGGGAAAAATTAATCTACTTAACGAGCTTATGTAAATTGATGGTAGAACAGAAACTGGGACGTATAATATGGTTAGATAGATTGATATTAAAGGTACAAAGATAAAGATCACCCATAGGACATATTGAAGGAAAGAGAAGCAGTCAGGAGAATTCGAGTAACCTAGTTAACAATCTTGAGTAAATTGCTGGAAGAAGAGACCGATATGCAAAATAAAGGCGACATAAGTTGATTAGACCTACAAAGAAGAATATGTAGAGACCCACGATCATCCATATAACATATTGCGTTCAAAAATATCACAAGGGGAAAATCGAGTAACCTAATTAAAGTGATTGACTAAATGAATAGTAAAAGATAGACTATGGTGTATAATAAAGGGAGATATATTGATTAGATAGATTGATTTTTTCGTTCTTTATGGATTATCAACCATTGGAGGTTATTTAAAGCAAGAAATATTTCATTTTAGATCGTAAAAATTTCTTGTTAGATAACAATGGTTAACGATAAAAGACTTACAAATTAAACTGATTGTTCGAACAAGAGGTATTTGTGCGAAAGGCAATATAAGAAAACCAATAGGATTTGGAACACGCTTCCCTGATAAATAATTACGAGCTATTATCCATGACACCACACGCGAATTCAAACTTACGGCTTATGGTATTCGCAAACGGTCACCCATCTTGTTACTGGCCAGGCTCAAGGTTGCCTCAGTTCAGTGATCGTACTAGTGTTTCAACGTGATATGACCGCAAGCTACATTGATTAGAACTTAAAATAGTAGGAAGTTGTGGAGAACTCTGATCACGCATGTAATCATGGAATACGGGTTATAGTAGCAGAACGTTACTGATGCTCACACTTCTAGTGTATAATGATATTTAATCCGCTAATCGACAAAGTGTTAAATTTAATAAAATATTAAGCGATATTTTAATTTTTTATAATCTAATGTTCTTTTTTTAATCAAATACTTTTCTGCTAATCATATTTGTTTTAAACGCATTCCTTTTTATAAATATGTTTTCTAATATAAAGACTGAATCATCGAGAAACAAGATTATCTATTTTATCTTAAAATTTACTGTTTCATATAAATTCGTTCAAATTACGTGTCATAGATTTTTGGTTTTTTTTCCAAACAGAATATGGAAAGATTTATTAAAATTGATTAATCTTTGCTATTGCAAGATTAAAAAGAAAAGTGCGAAGAAATAGTAACAAATTGTATTTTGTTGATGCGACTAAAATTCAAGCTTGCTGCTCTTCAAACGAGAAATTGTTCCAGGCAATGTTTTCCTTAACGTTGTTTCTCTGGAAAAAAAATATAAAAGAATTTAAAATAGTTCAATATGATGGAGCTGATTTATATTAAAACAAAAATAAATTTGGATATGACGGCTCTTTGGTGAAAGATGAAATATATTAAATGACTGATTTAAATTCCATTAAAATATCAGAAAAAAAAAAAAATTATAAATAATAAAGTATATTTCCGAAAATGAATATGAACATAATTTTCTATAAAACAATGTAATTAATTATTCCTCATTTTATAATTATAAATTTAATATTTTAATAGGATTTTGTAATATTTTACATAGAAAGAGTGCAATATATTCATGAAACAATCTATTTCGGAGATTCGGTATTAAATACTTCATAACTATTTTCGAAAACAGTTTCAACCTGAATGCGCGAATTTCAATAAGAATATAATTCTATATTCTTATTACAATTATACAAATTGAATTTGAAGATAAAGTTCCTGGTAAAACGTAAATAATTTACTTCAAGTTTATCTTGACGTGCTCGATATTGTCTAGAAAGTATCCATTGTTTTTAATTAATCTGATTGTCAATGGTAAAGTTTCACGAAAAAGAACAGAATCGCTAAATTCAATAAATGTAGGTATGTGAAAACAAAAGACATATGTACCGTTATATATATATATATATATATATATATATATATATATATATATATATATATATATATATATATATATATATATATATGAAACAGCTTGGAGATGTCAATGGTTCACAGGCGTGATGCAGATATTGCAAACAAGATTTAAGCAACCAAATATTTTGTTATTTACTTTAAAACATCTGTTTCTTTATTTATTCTCAACTAAAATGGGGTTATCTGATACAAAACGGGTTATGTTTTAAGCTGTTTAACACATCTAAGTAAAAAATACCAGGAAATAAAAATTCAGAAATTCGGAACACTTTTTGTTCTTAAACGCAGTTAAATTTGCCGTCCCAATAATTTTGACGGGACTATATATATATATATATATATATATATATATATATATATATATATATATATATATATATATATATATATGGGGGTGCGTGCACGCGCGAGTGTTTAGAATTGTTGCCATTTTATATTTCGAATGTCTTGCATGCGTGTTTGTTTCTGATCACGGAATTATAGGTTCATTTGGTTAGCCTCTGTGGAAAATTGTGCACCATGACGCAATTCAGTCCGCCAGAAATTTGGAAATGGCGTAGATTACTGCTTGGCCTTCGTGACGAAGGTCCAATACGAACAGTTCAGAGTGCAGTTCAGAGATTTCAAAAGAAGTTGGAGGAGTCTAGTGTTTATTATTTAGGTGCTTTAATGAGGAGTCTATTTATCTTCGCACAGGGCCTCAGAAACAATTTGCTTTCTGGACGTATTGCCGCCTTGTGTCAAAATGGTAGCTGCTGGAAGACCGTGTATCTGGCAACAGGACTCTGTTCCATGCCACATAATCATGAGAACACAGTCATGGCATCATACAATTTTTGCGACTATGTAGACGCCACTTTCAATACCACCTCCACTACCCATCCTAACTGAGATTCTTTGGCCTGAATCTTCCCCACTTGTTCACCCATTCACCCTCTTGTTCACCTATTGTAAGTCAATGTTTAGCCGAGGGAAGCCGAGATCGATTTGAGGGCAGTCATTTTTCTCCTTACTTGATCATTGAACAGAATTAGTAGTTCATCCCTTGTTTGCTGCTCAGGATATAGGTTAGTTATTCTCTTCCTTTCTTTTATCAGAGGAACAATGATTTACGCGCCAAAACACTTTCGTCATCAGATTAACCAATGGTTGTGCGTTTCCCTTATGAGGGAAACGGGTTGGGAGCTTGCTGGCTGCTGATACCAACTGATGAGTAGAAGGCCAAAATCTTTGGTAGCGCTTAGAGAGGCCATTATGATCAACAGACGCATAATATTGGGGTATATGTAGTGCTATGTCACGCACGGTAGGTGTTCCTGCAAGTATTTACAGTGTTCAAGCCTGAGGCCATATTATGATCTGCTGGCAATTATGGCTGTCTTTTTTCTCTCTCCTGAAAACATATTTCGCGGAAATTCCAACAAAAAAGAAATAAAACTAAACCAGATAATAAAAAAATACACACCTGCGTCTTCAATCATTCTTTCTCCAATATTCGTGGTATCCGGTCCGAACTCTGCAGAATAGAATATTTTCTGCTGGAAAAGGTATCGGATATCTTTGTCCACTTTGAAACCAAGTTATATCCTTCCATTGCTACCAATGAATTCTTGGTTGCAGGGTACCATCCCCTTTGCCGAAAAGATTTCAGAATTCACATGCATGTCTTTCATGTTTATGTCCAGTATAATATTCCGATGGCCACGAGAATTGTCTCCCGAGACTGCTGACTACTACCTCGCGTGCTTACGTCTAACTATTAACACGGCTACTAAACACTAACAGGTATGTCTTCTTCATTTATCACCCCCTCTTTCCAAGCCTGCAATATATTAGATGCAGTATCTAACAGTATAGAAAAAGAAATGTATCTACAGTGACGGAAATGTTCACCAAAACACGTGGTTGAATCTTTCTAAGTGTACTGAATACAGGTAGTAAATTTTTCTATTGCTCAATTTCTCACTCATATTGTGGACCGACATGTTTCTCTATTGGATCTATTTCTAATCTCATTTACATAATCTTGCTAAGCTTCACAATACTGGCCTCATGGTAACTCGTAAAACTCTGTGATAGCTATTAATATCTCCTGCCGAGTATTCATTAAACAAGTACCCTCTGTCCATAAAAAACTCTTTCCGGTACCAGCATGATGATTAGGTCTCATTCCATGATATCTTCGTGACGAGACTTGGACTAACATCTTCAACCTCTCAACTGAAAATTGCGCCACTTACCGCAATCATCTCTTTGGTTCGCACCAGAATGTTCGACCGCTATAGCAATCAGGAACAACCTATTCCGGCTATACCTGCCTCACATCTCACGTCATAACAGTTGTCTATGTGCTACTGATTGTAATAAATGCAAGCGAGTCGTCGAAAATGCTAAATCTCTTATTAGAGAACGAGGGACGTAGCTTCTAAAAACATTGATTCTCATGATTACAAGCGTCTCTGTAATAGAGTCATAAATAGATGGAATGTAGCTATACGCCTCTTCAATCAATTTTAGCCATTATTTTCTTCTGATGATTAAGTTGAATAGTTTGCCCGTACATTCTCTTCAAACTACTCTTGACTCCTCTAGAGTATCCCTGCTTAACTTCCCAGTTAGAGCTGATTCTCTGATGAGGGTTATACATATAGCACTTTCCATGGTTTCTGCTATCATCGCTAAGGTTGATCTCCACCAAGCATGTAGACCCAATGGCATCCCTGTAATAATCATTAAGGACTCTAAACTCTATAATAAACGCCTCGCTGCCTTTTGCTGTGCTGGATATTGGAAATCGTCGTTTATTTCCTAGTTTTTAAGAACACCCGTGAATCATCTGACCCACCCAAATATTGTACTGTTAGCATTCTGCTTCATTTAGGGAAATCCAAATGGCCCTAATCAATGTTGAATTAGTTCGTTATCTCTCATCACAGGGACTTTTCTCAAACAAGTAGATATTCATTGCCAGGTTCGACCATGAAGACATAGTGATATTCCACCATCATCCTCGAACGTCACTTATTGCTTTTGTCATTCATTATTATCACACGAGTAGCATTTTTTCTTTCCATCATATTTTCAAAACGAGCAATCTGAATTTCTTGCCTCGTCAATCGGTATTTTTGTCTTGTATCTTGTACCTTATGTGGTCCAATATCTTGACTCTTGTCACCCTATGTGATAACACCATAGTCAGTTAAAGCAGCAGTAGCAATGACAGCTCCAAAATAATCACTAATCAAGTATCGATCACAAGTGACAGCCAATATGGGGAGACATGTCTTGTTCTGTTACCTTGTGTCTAACAGAACTTTTGGATCTGGGACGAAATCAGCATTAGTATCGATAGAAGAGGTAGCTCCTGTATCATCCGAATTATCCTTAACATAAGAAATATAACCAGATAGCCGATCTCTGTCTTTGATCAAGTTGTCTGCATGTTCTGTCCGTAATAAGCTTCTGTCTTAGCTATACTCTGTCCCACATTATCGTCACTTTCATATCAATCCCTGCAATTGCCAGCTTCCTATTTACTCGCTGGTCAAGGAGATAGTGTAGGAAACATTTGGGAACATTTATTTCACGATTACAGGTCAGTTGATTACCCGTCATTGAAGTATTGGAGTAATTGATTGGGGCACGGATTAAGGAATCGAAGAGGAGAGTTCGAATTCCAATCGAATCTATTACATTCACTTACGTGTTAATAAACTTGGGAATGTTATGATTCCTCTTCTTCTCTCCACAGCTATGGGTAAATAGCAGAAAGGACCGGGTTCTATAGCCTTGGATGGCAACTGGTCTATTGCAGAAAAAAGTAGCAACCTACTTCGGGAAAAAAAAATCTACCTCGCCAGTCATGTATCGAAAGATACATGATTGCCTAAGCGTTTATTACGCATGACACATAACTGATTATCTGTAACACTTCTTAACCTTTCAATTCACTTCATGACAGGAGACAGGGAGGCTATAAAAGATACATATATATATCTAACAAGTCCTTCATTTCTCCATGAAATCAAGATTTTAACCACATTCTTGTTCTTATTAGATTTAATTCATCTACTGTACAATTTCACCAAGCTTTTCTCGTTAGCTTTCTGGCCTAGAAAAAGAGCAGTCTTCAATTGCTTTCTCCCATATTCCTGAAAAATCCTAGCCGGCTTTCTTGATACTCATTAAGATATCTGCAAATTTCTTTTCATCATATTTATATCGCCTGTATTTATTTAAAATATCGCCTTTCTTGGGAAATTTGTCAACTGGAAAAAGAATTACAGAGCCAAACAATGCATGATTTGTGCTTTTCCTCGTTAATACAGTAGCCATCTAAATAGCAAGTTCATCAGTTAACCAGATAAGTAAAGAGAGATTGAATATAAATATTGTACATTTGTATAATTTATATTACACTCTAACAACCAAAGATAAATAAAGTTTTAAGTTTTTGTTGTAAACTCTGCAGACTAAACGTTAACTTATCAGATTCAAATGTGGTATGAAGTCTTAGATTTGTATGAGGAACAATATAGGAAGAGTGCAGCTTTGAGGAAAATTTCACAGCTCCCTACTGTTCAATATTTTTTTTCTATCTTGTAGAATATATATAACAAATAATTATTGGAAAGATAATAATTAGAAGATGGATGCATTATAATTCCATGAATGTTGGAAGAAGCGAAAGACCTTCTTCATCTATGACATAACTCTTGAAAATTTCCTGTTCTTTTCTTCTTCTTCTTCTTCTTTATTTTCTATGACATGAAGCTTGACAATTTCTTCTTCTTTTCCTTCTTCTTCTTCTTCTATGACATGACGCTTGACAATTTCTTCTTCTTCTTTTTCTATGACATGACGCTTGACAATTTCTTTTTCTTTTTCTATGACATGACGCTTGACAATTTCTTCTTCTTCTTTTTCTATGACATAACGCTTGACAATTTCTTCTCCTTCTTTTCCTTCTTCTTCTTCTTCTTCCATGACATGACGCTTGACAATTTCTTCTTCTTCTTCTTCCATGACATGACGCCTGACAATTTCTTCTTCTTCTTCTTCCATGACATGACGCTTGACAATTTCTTCTTCTTCTTCTTTTCTTCTTCTTCTTCTTCTTCTTCTTCTTCTTCTTCTTCTTCTTCTTCTTCTATGACATGGCTCTCAACAATTTCCTCTTCTTCTTCTGCTTCTTTCTCTTCTATAACATGACTCTTGACAATTTACTCTACTTCTTCTTCTATAACATGGCTCTCGACAATTTCTTCTCCTTCTTCTTCATTTTGTCTTGTCAATTCAAGACGTAGGCGATCAGGGATATTTCCTGCCGTTTATAGCTATTAATAGATTTTGTAGTTTTCTTATCTTACCAATTTATGTTCTGTGTATTATAATTTTTGAATCGTCAAAGTAATTATCAACGTGCGGTATTATCATCATCTAACCGAAAATATTTGCCAGTTTAGGTTCTATGTATTTGACAAGCTCCTGTTATATATCCCTAGTGCTTCTTGGTAATGTTATCCGGCATCAGTCATAGGATTAAATTCTCTTTCTTAGGAAGAATAAAGAAGTGGAAAAAGAATAATCTAATTATATTAAGAGGATTTCACTCACATTTCCAAACTTTAACATAATTACTTTAAATATATAATTTCTGCGGTATCGATAAGTAAAACTCAGCTAGAAGCACATGGCACTTTTACATAACTGAGCCGGTCCTCCAGAAAAAATTGATATTATTGAATATTATATAATTTAGAAATCTCAAGCAATATGTTTTAAACGCACCAATATAAAATACAAATAAACATTTATTTCATTATAACACACACGCATACACACACACACACATATATATATATGTATATGTGTGTGTGAAAAATGTTCTGTATATAAATATATATACATATATATATATATATATATATATATATATATATATATATATATATATATATATAGATTGCTTTTGCGATCGGCTGACAAACTCTTGTTTGTCTGACGATCGCAAAAGCGTGAAACCCATGTTCACAAACTCACATCAATCCAACCAAATATATATATATATATATATATTTGTGTGAGTGTGTGTGTGTGTGTGTTAAATTCTATATTTATTTTTCAAGCTGAAAGGATTTTAATTACGCAAAATATTACACGATGATGTTGAAAATACTATTACCATATATATATATATATATATATATATATGTGTGTGTGTGTGTGTGTCTATGTCTATGTAATTTAAAAATATAAATGATAGATCTATTCTATTGACTGATAAATAAAATATTGTTGTAATATATTTTTTTGAATATCTGGGAGAAGGATTTATTAATTTGCTGCTATATGTAAAACGAGATTTTAAGCAAAATCCAAAGAAGGACCTGTAACGTTATCGGCCCTGACTTAGTATCTCGACTTCAGAGACGTGGATTACCTCTATCCGTTCTATATATTCATGGCAATTATTCTAATGAGTTCCCCTAATTTTTGTATTGTCAGTGTAAAATTAAGCGTGCTACTAGTTTGAGAGTTAGGTTGCAACCGCCATTTTCTCTCTAATGTTATTTAATTGCACTTTATCCTCACTAATGCATTTTCTTTTCTCTCCAGTGCACATAACATCGTTGAGTCTTAGTGGCATTATCGCCTTCTTTCGGTGAAATTATTTTACAAAAGAATGCAGATACAAAACACAGATATTTGATCGTATATATATATATATATATATATATATATATATATATATATATAGAAAAAGTTTCAAATTGAAAATTATAATGTTTTATTTTATGAAAGTATTTATTTATTTATAAAATAAAATTTCATAAAATAAAACATTATAATTTTCAATTTGAAACTTTTTTATATATATATATTAAGAAAGTACACGTGGCTTCTCATTATGCTATATATATATATATATATATATATATATATAAATATAAAATATGGGATCATATTAAACATATATATATGGCCTTATTTTGGGGAACGGTTACAAGATTTGAGGTAAAATAATTTTTTTTTCACCCCACTTACCATCTTGTTTTATTACGGTATTAATAAAAAATGTTTTCTTGTTAGTACTCCGTTTTAGATTACGGACGATTGTGTTTGAAATTGTGTCGGTCGAAAGGCGCCTTTCATTTTATGTTTTAAACGCGGATACTGTTGTATCTTATGTTTAACATGGTCTCGTATGTTTTATTCCTCAAATGTCTGATTAGATTTAGCAGTCCGAGAAATATGTTTAACTATATCTATATATATATATATATATATATATATATATATATATATATATATATATATAAAAGTGAACATAGAAGTCAACACTTAGAGGCGCCAGTCTGTTTCATGCTATATGCAATCGTTATATTTACACGCTCTATCTCTGATATTGAGCACTTTATCCCATAAATATAGCACACATTAAGACTATATATATATATATATATATATATATATATATATATATATATATATTTACTCACACGCTGAAATGGATAAATTGACGCCAAAACTGAAACAAAAAAGTGAAAATAACACTGACGTATCATTTCAAGAGAAAATTTAGTCAATAAAATCACAATTGACTTCTGCCACGGCCTTCAGACGATTTCGGTGTCTCTTGCTTCTCATCTGGTCGCTCTCCTTGATTAAGTTGGTGAATGCTGCCATAATATTTCTCTTCAGTTCATCTTTGGTGCTACAAGGGTTTTTGTTAGTCATTCGCTCTACTGTGCCAAACACCTAATAATGAAGTGCGTTACAGTCGCCGGAGTAAGGTGGCCAAATGTACAGAATGATGTGAACGCAGAAATCGTCCGACATCACTGACTGTGTTCTCCTGCTTGTGTGACATATTTCAGAGTCATGTTGCCAGTCACAAGCCCTTCCACAGCCTCCCTCTTACCAAGTGTTGGTCTACCTCCTCATCTTACTTGATGTAGGCATCCGTGTTGTATATGAGGACCTCATCAACAAATTCGGGTGTCCTTTTCTTATCAGAACAATTAGAGTGAATTTTCCGAGCTGCTCTACTTTCATAATCACCATTAGACTCCTTTAATCCTTTGATCTTTTCTCATATTGACACCCCAAACTTCTAAAATTTTCGTATTGGAGCGTCCATCCTAAATGCCAAGCAAGTACAGCATGATGTTTCCATATTTTTGACATCATTGTGATCTTTTTCTCACACAGGTTGCATAACTGAAACTAACATACTGTAGTATGACAAAATCAAATACAAAGCGCATGCGCGAAATTAAAATTTTAATAATGCGACAATTTACTAATCGCGCCAGGTATTATGTTTTTAATTATTGGACTAAGCCGGAACTTATCATATTCGACAGAGAATAGTTTTTTGGGGACTTTTTAGACGTTCGACTTTATTCAGTTTGGATGAGATTAATTAGGTTCCAAATATATACATGTCTAATTGAATATTCCGAAAGTGCTTTGAAAATTAATTCATTTTATTAAGTCCTGATTCAATTATTTGCAAAGAAAGAAATCCCGAATTACTGTGGCTGATTGAGAATAGCCTCCTATCATAAGGATATGTTAAAACTCCTTAAACAAGAAATGTATTATACCACGTGTTATACTTCTAAAATATTCTGCATGTTTCAAGGAAACGAACAATTTGGTCTATTTATTATTTTGATTCTTATCTCTGCAAATTCAATTACAAATGTACAACGCATAATTCGGATGGGTTACGAAGAAGTGGTTTGCGTATAATTTACTTAATTTCTTTTTTCTGATATATATATATATATATATATATATATATATATATATATATATATATATATATATGATGAATAGCTATCCGGAAGAAACCAATCTATCTAATTTCGTCTTTGTTCTCTTCTGAAAATTTTTTTTCGTTTTCGGGTTTTCTGTTATCTGTGTCAATACAGTTATAGTTTTTTTTCGTTTAATTTAATTTGTTACTCGGTTTAATGTGATTTGCTTTTATTTTCGACCAGCTTGAAAATCGAGAGGGATAAATGTTTTTCAAATAGTTAACGTTTATGTGTCTATAACATGAAAGCTATGACTCGTGAAGCAATCAGGAATTTTCAGAGAACATAAAACCGGAAAATAAAGGAAAATTTAAAAAAAAAAAAGGGAGAAATATACCAATATAATCATGCTTTCCTCCAGTACATGCTGCAAATTGAAAATAAGAAAGGAAAAAAAAAGTAATATATAATGAATATTTTTTATTTTTTCTTCCTTTGATTATACTTTGCCGAAAAATTCTCGTCGGGTATTTTGATATTTTTGCTCAATTTTATTTTATTTCAACTCAGAATACCTATGTCATCAGCATAGCGCTCTTCATCATAGGTACATAGGCTCCAGCACAGGACGAATTATCGCTCCAAGTATGCATGTGTTATAACAAATTCCGTATATGAGATAAGGAAATTCAAAATTGGGTGTGCCCTACACCACAATTTGCCCAAAGTAAAAGGATAAATCAAAATATTAAATATTAAAATAAAACCTCGTATCATGTTCTTAAATATCCTCGTTAAATAAATTCTTTGATATGGATGCCATGCATGGCACCAAATTCATCTCGAAATATGTAAACTCTCAGCCGCAGAGAACCGTTTGTGCACAAAATTCAGGTATGTCTTAAAAATGGCCATCACTTTTCAAACCGGGCTAATGGCGCTAAAAATCGATGTAAAAAAAAAATAAAAAAACATCATCGGAGGACTCTCAGCATCATTAAAAAAATAAATGTATGGCACATGTAACACGAAAAGAAAATAATTACATAATCAAAATATTGTTTAATTGGTTTATTATTTTTAGCGGATTATCAACACCTCTATGTGTTTTGCATCGTCCACCGCGATGAAAGTTAGCTAACTGTGGCGCGCCAGGAAATTATTCTCCCAGGAATCGATACATCAAATATACAAATCAACCATTTGTCCTTGCATGGAGTATTGCTGCCATATATGGTCTGGTGCACCTTCTATTTACCTCGGAGTTCTTGACAGGATCCAGAGACGGATATGTAATATAATTGGCCGTGATCTGGCATCTCGTCTACAGTCACTCTCTCACAGACGCCCCGTCGCCTCTCTCTGTCTTTTCTACAAATAATTTCATGGTAATTGCTCCGCTGAGCTGCTTTCACTGGTTCCCAGACTCCATAAATTCAAGCGCCCTACGAGGCTGGCATCCCACTCTCACACTTACACTGTAGAAACTTTTAAATGAAGCCATCTCTTCTACTACAATAGCTTCATACCTCGCACCTCTCGCCTGTGGAACACCCTTCCCAATTACTGTTTCCCTGAGAGCTATAATCTCCAACTATTCAAATGTAATGTCAATCGACATCTCCAGTTACCTTGATCTTTTCCACTATCCCTCTCCTCATCCTTTCTTCTATCACTCCTATCTGCTCTCGCTCCAAATCTTCTGCAAACCCCCTGCATCCTATGGCTTGCTCGGTTAATGATTAAAAAAAAAAATTAAAACCGAAATATAAATATTCTGAACGCAATTAATTGACTTCTGCTAAACATAAAATCTATTTTCAGTCTGCTATAAAATCTATGGTTGGTGTATCTAAAATGTATTTCTCGCATGTTGCTTGAAAATTGGATTGTTGATAATTTTATCATATGTGTTGTTGGAAATATTTAATATAAAAAAATTATTGCTCGAAATTTTACTATAAAACTATATTTTTATACTTTCATATAAAAATAGAAAAGAATTTCCCATCCATAATGAAAAGAGCAATTAACTACCTGAATATGAGATATCTATAATCCTTATATTTTTCTTTCCAGGAAAATGTTTTATAAACCACCACAGAAATGCCGCTCCGTCAATAAACGACCTTGATTTTCTTGATATAATAATAATAATAATAATAATAATAATAATAATAATAATAAAAAAACAATGTTATTGGTCTTGATCTAGAGGTTCGACTTCAGTTACATTTCCACCGACGTCTGTTTGGTTCTCTGTGTCTTTTCCATAAATACATCCCATGGTAAATGTTTTTATCATCTCTTCGCAATAGAACCTAAACGTTTACATTTAAGCGCAGTACTAGATTGGCGTTAAGGTCCCATCAATTTACATTTGAGCTGGCTAGACGTAGCGGTGACTTTTATGCTAACAATTTATTTTCTCGCTTATGAAACTCCTTTTCCGGCCCCATGCTTTCGAACTAACTTTAATCTGCAACCATTTAAATGCAATATCACTCGCTATCTACTGTCCTCCTCATTAGTCTTTTCTCCTTCCGCTCATCATTAATGTTTCTGTTACTAATTTCTACACGATCAGGAAGTCCTTGTATCTTAGTGGCTTTACTACATTGTATGGGTGAAGCCCATTTAAAAATAAATGTTTCCTTGAAAAGAAACTGCTAATATTACCTTTATCATAGATTGTCCTCTCAAATAAGAAATATTTTTTTTCTTTATTTCCAAAACGAATGCATATTTTTCAATTCTGCGTCATATGGCGACATATTCGGCTTAAACAACTTCAATTCACAAGAGTGTCAATTGATAATATGCAGTTGTAGCCATCTAGCTACTAATCGAAACAAAATTTCTTAACATTGGTTTAATATGGCAAAAATATAATGCAACTTTTAAATCAATTGCCGAAGTTTCAATTTCGATATAAACCCAAGATTTTTTTCATTATTGGCCATATTACGGTTTGTAAAATGAGAAAAAATTAATGTTATTTTAAACATTACTTTTCAAAAACTGAATAATATAAAAAAGCTGCTAATATATATATCTTATATGTAGTTCACTAATTAAACTTCTGTGTGCACAGCTGTAAATTTTGTACTTTATCGTGCATCCGTTGTATCCGGGGGGGGGGGAAGGGAAAGAAGACGATAATATTTGCATTTATTAAATATTTTCGCGTATTTTTCACCTGGTATAATGCTGAAAGTTAGTTACTTAGCAACGAAAAAAAAAGTAACGATAAAAAGTTTACAAGAGAAGCTCGGAAAAATATTCAAATCTATAAAATGGAGATTATAAATATTTTAGCCTGAAACCTTTAAACTGCTAAGAGATTCACTTCTCCCTCCAGTGGTAGTCGAACACAGATTAAAGAAAAGTGAGGAATTTTCGTTGACATTTGAGATTGTCAAAGATTTGGTAGTTTCATATTACTGACAGCCGTTTCTATATTATAAGACTACAGCGTGGATGTTAATACATTTGTGAAAAAGACAAATTACAATATTTGATAATATAATATAATTCACTAACATATAATAAATTAATGTTTTTAACAGTGTCTATATCCATCTTTTCGTATATATATATATATATATATATATATATATATATATATATATATAGACATTGAAGCCAGCAATCAGAGGCGACAATCTCTTAAAGTATAAACGCAGTCGTCAGGCGTTTAAACTTGGAACAGACAGTCGCCTATATATTAAGCATGTCGGAGTACCACTGGCACGTATGGGTTTACGGAGAATGAAAGAGACAGAAAAGTGTGGGTGTAGGTGGGTTGAAGAAATGGAAAAAAGGATAGAGATTAAGGCATGATTGTATTCATCTTGGAAGCAGATGAGAGGAAGGGAGTCCCAGTGTCGGGAATTCCGGGAAAAGAAAAGCGTGGAAATGGTGGTAGCATTTAACTATTTCATCGGCAAATGTGTGCGACATGCCAATCTACTAGAATGTTTAAATTCATGTATCAGAGTAAAGAAGATCATCAGAGTAGTTGTCAAGTAAATATTTTTGTAGGAAAAACAGAAGGAAGCCACATCATATCTGTGAGAATGTGTCGGAAGTTGAGAAGAAAATTCAGAACAGATTGCCTCACACTTCTGCTTTGGATCGTGTCAAGAAACTTGAGATGAACGGCAGGGGCACCAGACCAGATATGTCAACATTATTCAGGGCAATGTCGAATGGTAGATTTGTAAATGTGTAAGAGGGATTCTGACGAGAAATACATTCTGGCACATCATAGTGAACCAGAAATATTCAGTTATAGAATGTACAGTGAGATGTTCTCATGGAGGCGATCATCAACCATGCTGATCGGAGTTCGGGCAGGGATGTTTCTCTATTGTGACTAAATCTGAGCAGTATTGCTTTGGAGACATCAAAATTTACAAACCATTTCTTGTCCTTTTCGAGAGCAGCGGCCAGGTTCACATTGTCAGCTCTGCCGCGCTTGGTATTGAGACAGAAGTAGGGTCGTCTACATAAATGACTACTTGGGAATTGATGACATAAGGGGAATCATTGGTGAAGATCAGAAACATTGTAAGACACGAGACGAATCCTTGGGAAACACCCGCGTTAGTATGAAAGGAACAGGAAAAAAGCCTTTTCCGGACGACCTTCATTCATAACGATTACATAGAAATGAATGGATTAAATCAATGAAACGTCCTGTAATACAGTAGCCCTGAAGCTTACGTAAAATACCAGAATGCCATTTCCTGTCAGATTCCTTTGAGATATCTAGAGCCACAGCTCGAACATTATTAACGAGAGCTTGATATATATATATATATATATATATATATATATATATATATATATATATATGTGTGTGTGTGTGTGTGTGTGTGTGTGTGTGAAAATATAGAAAATATGATATACATTAGGTCCATGAAGAATGCTTTTAAAGACAGATGGAGGCAGCATAAGTGCTCTTTCAATAATATAAATAAAAGAAATCAGACTTCCCTATCAAAATATTTTTGGCATCTGAAGGAAACAAATAGGACACCTAAAGTAAAATGAAAAATTATAAACAGGGCTAGAACATGTAAAACCTGGGATGACCCATGCCCTTTGTGCCTCCATGAGAAATTGCACTTCATTAAGCTTCTAAATAATAATAATCTATTAAACAATAGACATGAGTTAACGGTTTTTTGTCGTCATCATCAGATTTATGGTTTGAATTATTAGCTAAAAATAAGCATACAATATAATAACTTGATTAATCCATAGGCCAATCATCAGATTCATGGTCTGAATAATTAGCTAAGAACAAGCATACAATATAATAACTTTCATAATCCATAGCCCAAATAAATAGTTTAAATACCCTACACAAAAGATAACCCTTTATGAAATCGTCAAAAAACAAACGTTACGGCAGTTTTTTTTTTTTTATATACACAAATCCCTTTCATCATAAAAATAAATAAATAAATAAATCTCCATAGACACGCATACCAGACTAGAGTGAATACATCTTCCGTTTAAAATTTAGACACCCCCACCTTTCCCTGACTTGACATCTATGAAAGTAACTCTATACTGATACTTATTATTAACACCCAACACACGTCTACCCAATTTAAACAATTCGCCCTAGCTGTTACCATGGAAATTTTGATTTTTGATTTCAATTATTAAAACACGTAAATTTCAGAAATACGTTATTCTCAAACAATTTCGCTTGAAGATGGAACAGAGCTTATTTTAACTCAATTTAATTCAAATAATTATATTGAAGTTTTCGGCTCTTGTTTTGAAACATGAGATCTCTTATGTCACGAGTTGGAATAATATTTTTAAATAAATAATTATATATATATATATATATATATATATATATATATATATATATATATAGTTAAGACCGTAAGCACGTTGGCCGTAGATCGGGCAAAGCGGAAGACATATTGTTTGTTAAAGAGTAGTTCGTAAGAGGTAAGATACTTAACATCAATATTGATTTAATTCTCGAAGACTTTGAAGAAAATCGGTACGAGACTGATATGAAGGGTAGTTAAAGTGGACGGATGGTTCTCCAGAATTCTAAAAGATGATGACAACAGAAATGGACTTCAGGAAGCTGAGAAGAAATATTTGTATAATTTGGAGAGAATTGGAACCAGCTCGGAAGAACATTTTTTTAGGGCGGCAGCTGGTATTTCATCACCTCCACTTGACTTATGGCATTCTAATCTAGAAATGATGTCCGAGACCATCGACAGGGTTATGCCCATATCGTTCAGTATAGTCTAAGTTCTAGTGGATACGTCAGGTGTGAGCACTCTAGATGAGACAAGTGATGAGTTGGAAGATAATTTCCGAGGAATGCATTCTGCAATATCTGCTGTTGTTCAGCACTCTCTTGCAGAGCCGTCAATAATCTCTAGAACTGAACTTGCGAGATGCTATACGTTCTTTCATTCTATCATCAAACAGTATCTTTGCTACCTTGAAGAAACATTTGAACTCGTTACGAGCAGAGACAAAGAGACGCCTGTTACAATCAGACATGTCGCTCTGGTACAGTCTGAAGATGTGATTCGTGTGAGTTATAGCGACCTAGCAGCAAGATGAGAACCAAAGGGAGGAACATGTTTACTTGGCATTTTCTTCCTCTAATGAAATCGTCCATACCGGCTTTCACCCAGGGGGAAACCTCAGATACACATTTTTAAACAGGAAAAATCACGAAGGAAATCACGTAACGAGTCCCAGTCTGCAGGTTGATAACAGAAAGATATTCTGTTTGTAGGCGGTTCTTCTGGGGGAACGGAAGCAAACGTTTACAGAAACTACTGTGTGTTCAGTGTTGCCATAGAGCAGAGCTGCGTCAGGGTCAGGGATAGAAGAAAAGAGGTCGAGAAAAGAAGGATTTCCGACGGGGTGACTGGGAAACGCCTAGGAAAGTCAACCACATGAGTGAGGGCTTGAGAGATTGAAAAGTTCAGTGTGTGAATGTCAACTAGGTCAGTGACATAGGGTTCAAGCCAGCTGGAATCGTGGACGTTAATGTCACAGAACACGACCATGTTAGAGGACGGATGTCGGGAGAAGGTTTTGTCTATATTATCAGAAATAATGTTTAGCACGCAACAGTCTAGAAAGGAAGGTGAACAGTATAGAAAGAAGAGATAGTTGACTGAATTACGTCGAGAGTGTCGGAGACACGTGTATGAATGTTTAGATTATTCGAGAGAAAGAGAGAGAGAGAGAGAGATAGAGGTAGAGTGATTCACTAGATAGCGTGAGATTTTCGCGGACATAAAGTCCCAGGCCATACATGTGAACTTTAGAGTTGTTTCTAAGTAGAGGAATTTAGCCAGGAATCATAGGAATGAATTAATAAGTTAAGTTAGATTCACGGAGACCTAGGATATCCGGAGACTTTTCAAAGATGAACGATTCAACACTGTAGAATTTAGAAGGAATACCGCGAATGTTGGAGAAGGACAGGCTAAAGGGTTTAGATGATTTTTATTGAATTGGTTTAGGTTTATTATTCTGATTGTTTAGAGTCCTGATGACAAGGAAAAGTCCTAGGTTAGTAGTAGCTGACGATCATCAAATTCAACGTGAGTAGAAGGAAACTGGCGCAGAATTGTCTTCATCTCAGGATTGATTCAATATAAAGGTTGAGTAAATCGAGTGAAATAACACATAGTATTCAAATATAATTTCCTGTTCTTATAAAGCAAAACTATAGAGTTTACACTTTCAGAGCGTCGGTCGTAGTTTTATTGCAAATATTCGTGAAGTTTAGAATGTATTAACTCTTACATTCGACAAACGTCTTGACAACAGGGTACAACAATGTACCGTGTTCGAAACAGCATCTGTGGTATTAATCTAAAGAAAATAATGTTTATTCCTAAATCATTCGAAAATCAAAACGAATGAACAAGAATCTTAGTTTCCAGATCACCCTGCGTTTGCAAGAATTATAAACAAATAACACATCTTCAAAACGTTGTAATTTGGCTTCGGAAAGAAATATTTACGCATGGCCAGTTGTAAATTCATGCTCAAGTGAAGAAATCTTAAGAATTTATTCTTCGCTATTAAATAAGAAAAAATAAATTTTCTTTTAAAATATTGTTTAGCAGGAAATCCTATAAAATTAAATTACATTAAAGAAAGTATTTAACCGCGAAATACGTTTTTTTGCAAATATATTTATTCAAAGAAATAAACTTATTCAAATTTAATCGACTGGTTTACGAAACACAGTTTGTAAATTTAGACAAAAAACATTAGCGATAACTTCAACAATACTAAACAATGTCAGCGTTTGAACACGCGTTAGCGATTTGTAAAAATATCTAGTTGATATAAATTGTTATTGTGCATGCGTAAGATGACACTAACTTAAGGTTAATCAGTGCGTAACGAAATGCTATTAAGTGATGTGGTGGCCGTTGTATTGATAATGATTGAATGAGGAGATACTTTACGTCTCACGTAGTATTTTAAACAAAACCGACCATCTCACGAAACGCATAAACCCTAGATTTAAATCTCTGCAAATCCCTGCATCCTTCGGATCTAAAATCGTTTAAATGAAGTTATAAAAATTAATTTTTTTTACTGAAGTCTTTTGGTGTAATAATAGTGTTTAATCGTCTAGGCGTTTTTTTTTTTACATGTTTTTTTGAGAGAAATGTATTTTGAAGAAAGCCGACATAAATATGTATATGTAGGTTGTGCAGTTGAAACTCGCCAAATTAGTTAAGGTACATTTCGAGTTTATGTAAAAAGAAATAAAATTTCGTATTTTTTGCCCAATGTGAGTCATGTTCTCAAACACTTGTGAAAAGTTGGATGGAGCCTTCTATGTGGCTTTTTTCCTGTATAAAGAGAACTGAGGTTAGTTGAGAATGACCAGGGGAAAGGAAAATGACATAAAACAGACGAAAGGCAATAGTTATTAACCAGCTTCTGAGAGTCTTTAAGCTCACACGTGAAAATTCTCCTGTAGTTGGACAAAAAGAAGAAAAAAAGAGAAATTATTGTAAGTACGAACAGTGTTAATAAAAGGGAGTTTTCAAGATATATATATATTATATGTCCGTAAAGCAAGAAAAAGGAAGGGTTTCCGTTTTTTCTTCTGAAACTTGGTTGCAATAAATTTTTCTTACTTCTTGAATTGTTTTCTCTTTTTGTTATTGAATTCTTGTGTCTTTTCCGTAATTTTAACACACGATTGATACATTAATTGATACATTTTGTATCCTACCTTAATAGGCGTACAAGAAATTCTTGTGCAAATTTTGTTTCTGTACATTTTAATTTACTAGTGTAATAAATATTTTTACCTTTAAATTTTTACACAGTGGTTGTGTTTTGATTTATTATTTGTGACTGTTTTAACCTCAAAGATAAGAAAAGAACATACTCCTTCTTCCGTTTTTCTTCCTACTAACTAGGCTTTTGTGTTTGGCAAACGAATTTAGATTTGTTAAAACGACATAAAGATGACTGACGGCTGACGTTTCTACCGAAAATAAATTTCACAAGTGGTTATATGCCAAGATATATACTGAAGTACAGCATATCTTCCATCTCTTCTTTATTCAATCAATTCTAACACCATCAGCTGATAAAACTGTATGCTTTTCTCTCTTCTAACAACACTCGACGCATCCTGGCAACCCGCAACTGATTATGACCTTAAAACTAAGGATATACTGAGTGAGATGTGCCGTATCAAATATTATTTCTAAATTAGACACGAATAAAGCAAGTTGTGGTGACGGGATACCAGCCGTAGCCTTAAGGAATTGTGCTCGTGAGCTGGATCAAGTTCTCGCCAAACCATACAACTATTAACCTATCCATCCTTTGCTTTCTATTCTGTTAGAAGTCCTTCTCTATCGTATCTATTTTTAAAAAATCTGGAGACCGTTCTGAATTATGAGTCTTCAACCGAT
This sequence comes from Acanthosepion pharaonis, assembly GCA_903632075.3. NCBI lineage: Eukaryota > Metazoa > Mollusca > Cephalopoda > Sepiida > Sepiidae > Acanthosepion > Acanthosepion pharaonis. The sequence goes on from CAHIKZ030005567.1 coordinate 1,016,094, forward strand.
TTTCTGCAAAGTCCTCAAGACTTTTTTTTTAAAGCGTTTCACCCCAAGCAAGGCGAGAAGCCACTAGGACCCAAGGGGTTACAGAAAATTTGGAGCAAGATCTGATAGGAATGATAGAGGAAATGATGAAGAGAAGGGTAGTGGACAGATTAAGGCAACTGGAGATGTCGATTGACATTACATTTGAATAACTGGAGATTATACCTTTCAGGGAAACTGGAATAAGCAATGTAGTTCCATAGGCGCGAGGTGCGAGACATGAAGCTATTGGAGTGGAAGAGACGCCTACATTTAGGAGTTTCGATAATGAAAGGGTGAGAGCGGGATGCCAGCCTCGTAGGGCGCTTGAACTCATGAAGTCTGGGAACCAGCGAATGCAGCTCCTCGGAGCAATTGCCATGAAAGTATTTGTAAAACAGACAGAGAGAGGCGTCGGCGCGTCTGTGAAAAAGTGACTGTAGACGAGATGCCAGATCAGGGCCAATTATATTGCATATCCGCCTCTGAAGCCTATCAAGAACCCCGAGGCAAACAGAAGGGACTACAGACTATATATGGCAGCAAGACAATGCCAAAGTAGTTAAGCATCTTTGCCCCCACAACCTGCTTTATGACAATCAAGATGGTTTCCGGTTTACCGCTGATGTGCTTACGACTATAACTTAATAGATATATACCAAGCACTTGATAACAACGGAGAAACTCTAGTTGTTGCTCTGAATATATCAAAGGCGTTTGACAGGCTTTGTCATGCTGGCTTTCTATGTATACTTCAGGTACGGTATTACAGGTTGAATATAATATTTAATCCCATCATTCATGTCTAAGCATGAAATGAATTTTGTCTTGAACGGGTTTTTTTTCCACTTCCTTTCATACGAATGCTAGTGTTTCTCGAGGCTCTATCTTTGGTCCTACACTGTTTCTGATCTTCATCAATGATCTTCCTGACATCATCAGTTCTGAAGTAGGCATCTGCGAAGACAATCCTACATTTAATCCAGTCTCAATAGTAAATGCAGCATTGTTGACAAAGATAACCTGACCGTTGGTCTCGAAAACGACCTCCAATCTAAAAGTGACTGAAGTAGAAAATGGCTAGTGAATTCTAATGCATCCAAAACGGAACATATTTCATTTACTCACTATATAGAAGCTTGTTACCTATTAGCATGGTTCATGCTCAGCTAAACGAGACTGCCTCACTGCGCTTTTTTGGTTTCAAATTTTCCACTGACTTGAAGGTTTTCACTTCTGGGTCCATCCTTCAATTCCTTAAGTCAACCATTCGTCTATGCATGGAATACAATTGCTACATATGATCTGGAGCTCCTGCTGTTCATCTCGAAGTTATCGACAAAATCCAAAAACGGATATACAGTAAGATCTGTCCTGACTTGTGATCTTCACTCCATTCAGTTTCTAACAAACGTAATATGGCTTCCATCAGACTTAACTATAAATATTTTCATCATATTTGCTATGACGAACTATTTTCACAGGTGACCCGATTGCATAAATTTAAGCGTGCTAGTAGGTTGTCAACTTGATCCCAAATTTTTACTGTTTAAACAGTTAAATGTAACCGCCTCTTTTTCTCGCACTTTGTGAAAGTGAAACTCTCTTTCTTTTAATTACTTCCCTGATAACTATAATCTTCAAAGATGTAAATGTAATATCAATCGACATCTACCGATACCTTCATCCTGCTTCTTCATTTTATATTTCCCCGTTCTTTTTTTTTTATCCTCTCTTCAACACCCCCCCGCCCTCATGCCCAGTCATTTTTTTTACTTTCACTATCTATAACCACTACCTTGCTTGGAGTGAAATGCTTATAAATAATGTGTGTATATATATTGAGTGTAACAGCAAAACTCTTCAAATCGTGTAATAGCAATATTGTTCAATTGTTACATTAAGCTTTGAACAGTTGTAGCTTCGAAATGATTAAAATATCCTACCAGAATTTGCCGAGGTTTTTATAACACTACTGCACTCTGCTTTGAGCAATAGGAATGTATAATTACTCCCCAAGCTTAACAGAACAAACGTGAAGAAATCTATCTTAAAGGAAAATGATATGTTCATCATTAATTACTCATAGCAGAGGAGCGGACGCTCATGAAGGATGCATTGAAGTTCATCAAAACAATAACACATTTCTCAAAGCATTTTGTCGGATTACATCTTTATTTTCGTTGTCCTCTTATTACCGAGAAGAAAAAAACAAAAAAACAAATCTATTTCCATACCTGAGGATGTCTGTAGGAACAGACGAAAGCTTGTAAAAAGGAAAAAAGACCTTATGCAACTGGAATTTATAAACAGGGATCATATCATTCATATACAGGTTCGGGGTTAGTTTATCTTATTGAAATTGTTTGCGAAGATGTATTGTCACCATTTAAATCATTAACCTCTATATTTGTTTTTTGTATGAATGATTCATGTAATTATATATATATATATATATATATATATATATATATATATATATATATATATGAATTATTCACACAAAAACTAATGCAAAGGTTAATGATTTAAATGGCGAGACATCCATCATCGCAAACAATTCAAATAATATAAAAACCTCCGTATCCGTTATGAATGAAATGAACCTTGTTTATATAAATTTCTGCCGTATTAGTTCTTATTTTACTACAAGCTTTCGTCTGTTCCTACAGACATCTTCAGGTATAGAATAGATGTTGTTCTTGTTTTTTCTCTTAGTAATAAGAGGACAACGAAAATATATGTATTGTTGTATCCGAAAATGCTATTGAAAATGAGTTATTGTTTTTGGAGCGCAAAAGCAACGCTGAGTTTGATTTTAAATTTTAAAGGTTGTGCGTTCATATAAAATATGGTGATGAACAAATTTTTTACTGGTAATTTTTTCTGTCAAAGTGGCATGAACTATATTGTTCAATAATTACAGTAATGTCGCACTTATTATCCAAAAAGACATATATATATACTATGTCTGGGTGTATTATTCCAAGATCATTTTCTAACTTATTCAAGATTATTTCGCTCTCTCTAATCTTCTCTTCTTCTAACCTTCTCTCCTTGTGTAACAGGCTGCCTCGGATTGTTATATTTGAAATTCCTCTCACGTGCCAATCGTCTTATGAATTGAGTTGGTAATTTTCTACTTGATCTCTTCAGATCTTAATTGAAATGATGATCCCTCTTCTTTTAGTGACCTCCTGATGTCCTTTTCCCTCTCTACTGTTCCTTTATATATTAAAGTTATTCAATGTTTTCTCATTGGTTTTTGAATGGTCTTTGAAGATGGAACACCGAGTATGGTATCATTATTGGAGGCCTGCATGATTTTTTTCCTCTCATCATTACTAAGTTGAGAAGACAGTGGGGCTGACACAAAACGATTTTAACGTGTTGTTTTCTAGCTGAATAACTCAATTTTTTTTTCAGTGTTTCTTAGGACAAATATTATAAAGATGGCTAAACGTCCTATCTGAAATCCTGGAAAAATAATCTCATTTAGTTTAGTGTTTTATTTTCAATATTTTCTGGGATGTACAATTATGCTGTACACGATTTGGACAATTTTGCTATTAAACCTGGTATATGAATAACAAAAATATAATTTTAATCTATGCTATATATATAAATTAAATTACTCGATTACAGGAATAGAGTGAAAGACTTTTGTTCTACCTCATTATTAATGTTTTGGATTCTAATTATTCCACAGTGAGCTGGTAATACTATGCATCTGTTTTTGTATAGTTTATTATTGTGGATGAACAATAATGGATAAATAGTACTAAGAACCAATTCCGTAACGACCACTGTCAAGAACAACCTACCCCATCTAAAACAATATCCAAATACACACAACCACTACTAAAACGATTATGGATATAATCTTATCAACAAAAACCCATAAAATAATCGTTCTGAAGCAAGCATCTATAAAAATATCTATTAAATATCTTACTTTGAACAAGTATATAATCTTCAATGTTCAATAAAACGTACCATTGATATTAATTTCATATCAAAGATTAGTTAAGAAATTGATTTCTGAAGACGGCAGCTTTTATTTTATGTCATGTTTCAATAGAAATGTTGAAAACATAAAAAAAATGCTTCAATTATTGACAGATGAAATTAATTTGTTTATATAATAAATTGAAGAAAATTTGTTTCTTTGGGGTGTGTCAAATATCAGAATAATACAATTACTTCAAATAAATGAATTATTGGCTGACAGCTATTTATTTTTCTATCTGTCTGTCTGGCTGTCTGTCTATCTGTGACTAAAGATAGTCTGTCACTAATGTTCAGAGGAGTAACGTTCATTATTTACCCCAAATCAGATAGTTATATCTAGTACCTACCATGAGACGTAGATTGAGTCGAATAGATTTGGGTCCTTTCGAATTCACGCATAGAACTTCTTCAACATAAAAAGTATTTGGTGGAAGCGACCCCAGGAAACATCCTTCCAAAATCACTACATTATAAAAATTGTCAAGAGTATTATCAACCAATATCAATCCTATATATCAATAAAATCTGTTCTTACCCTCATCTTACGGCCAAAGCCAACATATTGAGAGACCAGCTGACTTCACTATCAAATTAGATGGATCCTACCACAACAATATATATATAGCTTTAATATCTTATCTTCTTGAAAGGAACGTACTCTAAATTTAGTTATAATGAAACACTCACTTTTTACCATTGTGCAATTGACGAAATCAAGAAGGAAAAAGAGTGTAGTATACTTTCCAAATTGGTATCTGTCAGGAATTCTCCCAGAGAAGCTCCTCTCAGTAAAACATGTGTTTTAAAGCTTCAAAACTTTTCCACCATATACAGGAAAATTGTCTTTTACAAAGTAACTCACATCGGGTGATAACTGATGGAGCTGATAATTGGGCCAACGGATGTTTTTTACCCGATGAAAATGTACGTGGAGCTACAAGAAGGCAAACAGGAGGCAACAATGTGATAATATGGCTGTAATTTTCATCCAATCCATCATTGAAACGTTCAAAATCGTTGGTGTATTAAACGAAACAGTGCTAAAGCAATTTTAGGGAGAAAATAATTTTTGAATATTATAACTTCCCGCTTCGCACTTTCGAAGGGGAGTGTCTATGTACGCATAGAAAATGCTCCTTTTCATGTATCTATAGTTACGCGGGATTTTTTCAGTGTAAAAGATTTACAGGAGAGAAGATAATGGAACGACAACCATGAAATGTCTTTGTTAATCTGCTCGAAATATTATGGTCAATTTTGAAGATGAAATTTTATGAAGTTGGTAAACAACATGACTGAAAATCAGACTTAACGGTAGTAATTTAAATCATGTTCGTAATTGAATATTTTGAAGTAAATAAATAAAATCCGTGTATAATAGATAGCTTGCTGTTATTGAGTAGGTGAACCTTATTACAGTCTAAATGCTTCAAAGACTTGTATATTCCTATTATTCACTCTATTATGTGTTGATCAGATTTTGATGATTTATTACGTCGTTATTGAAGTAAAACATGATGCTCTGGTTTTGTACATTAATCAGACTTTTGTATTTTTATAAATACGATAGCTTTAATAAAACATAAAAAGTATATAAAATATATTAAGTTAAGCTTTATTTTGAAGTTTAAATTAATCATTTTTAATTTGACAAAAATCCTTCCAAGCGAATTCGAATTTTTGAGGTTTATGCGATTTGCATAATACTTCAGACGGTCTCTATGCAAAAAAGAAAATATATAATGAAGCTTGAAATTATCATTAGCTGGAACATTTGTAATTTTTTTTTTTTTTTCAATTAAATTACTGATAGCATTTGATTGGTTAGTTTTCTAATGTTCGTCTACGTAATTTAGTTACAATTCCTTGGGTAGATTTGGTGCTATTAATTCATTCAGTTCACAATCATGGGTATATGGATATTTGCTAGGTTATTATTGGGAATAAAAAAAAATATTTTATGTAAAAAAAATATCAGGAAAAGTAGAGAATCGAGGCGTTTAAATGTTTGAATTAATTCTAGTCTAGAATGTATCGTTCTTGGTGTATTTATTGACAAAGTTTCATATCATAATATAATTCAATCATGCTAATCACTATGATTTTGTTATGTCAGAATCAAGAGAGATACAGTTAATGTCGAATTAAAAGTTTTAATAAAATAAACAAGTTTGTCTACAATTTAAATTATACAAAACGGATAGACGTGGATGCGTTATGTATAAGAGCGAATAAGAATGAATTATTTAGACCGAAGAAATATAGACAAGTTATTAATAATAAATACAGGTTAATTTCCTCATATAACAGCATATTCCATACGTAATAAATGCTACGCCTCAAGGGGAAGCAGAGAGTTCATTCTGGAGTGAAGTCCGTCAGGAGTCTGTCAGTCAGTCAGAACGATTCAGTCAGTCGAGACAGAGGCAGTCCGAAACAGAGCCGCGTTCAGACAATTACTACTAAACCTGATTGTTCGTACTAACACTTTCTACTTCTCTGTATATATTCCTGTTTGTAATATATCTGTGTTATTCCATATCCGTGTTCGAGTTCTTCTTTATTTGCTCTACCTTGGACTATCACTATAACCGGACCATAACACGATTTGAGGTCATTTTGATGAGAATCTGCACATTTCCCTTATTGACTTTCTACTTACAAAGGAATTAATATATGTGTCTCTTAGCATGGGTTTCTATTTAGGAACCTGTTGTGGTAAGATCCACCTAATTTGCATAGTGGAGTACCGACCATATAAATATGATTGTTCCCGGGAAGAGAGGGTGGAATCAAGATATTCAATCAGAGACTCTGCCGACTGCGACTAGGTCAACACATTCTCCAGGAACGGTCTTACCCGGAATATACAAAAGACTATATGTAAATATTGTGTACACTTTCTTGTTTCAATACATTTTGTTCTATGTACATTTTGTGTTGCATTATTATTCCATGCATTAGTCAAGTTTCAACAGAACTGATGACATTAATAATGTCGTTGCAAAAGATAAGAAATAAAGTCGCTCCAAAGAGCATTAATGTAATATTATCTAGAAACGTCATTACATGATTTGTTTGTAAATAGTCAAATGTTCCTGCTGAGAGCGGAGAAGGCCAGCATGAAAAACCGTTATTAGCTTTAGACACATCTAAAGACACAGACCAAGTGTCACGGTTCATATCTAAAGCCTGATAATTAATAAGTAATTAACACATCATCGTAAGACAAAGAGAATCGAAATTAATAGTCTGTTCGAAAGAATCTTTTGTGAAGTGAGATGCTAAGAACATCGGTTTTATTTTTATCTTACAATTTTATTGCACCGTTCTTTATTTGGAAATTTGGAAATAGAGCTCATATATATATATATATATATATATATATATATATATGAGCTCTATTTCCAAATTTCGTGATGTTCCGATACTTAGCGATGATTAATTAATGAAGAATGTGCAATTTTCGTTTAACATGGATTTCATCACGATTCTATTGAACTTGGAAAGTAATTATACATTATTATTGCTCAAAGTAGAGATCAACTGTTTTATAAAACCTAGAGGAATTCCATAAGGGTATTTTTAATCATTTCTAAAATACAACAGTACAAAGCTTAATGTAACAATTTTACAATGTTGCTCTTACACCTCGATTTTGAGAATTTTCCTGTTAAAACCGGCATATATATTTAAATGTAATGTAAGAGAGAAGATGAAATGGTTAATTATAGTTTTCCTTATGTCTTTCTTCTTTCGTATATATATATATATATATATATATAAATATATATATATATATTTATTTGTGTATGTGCAGGCGCTTATATATATATATATATATATATATATATATATATATATATATATATATATATATATATATATATATTTGTGTGTGTGTGTGTGCATATATATATATATATATATATATATATATATATATATATATAGGTGGTTAAATCAAATAACTAGATATTAGCAAACGTATATGCGCGCGTTAGCGTGCATAAACAGGTAAGCGAATAGATATTTCTTAAGTTTAATTTTAGGCATAAACAAAACAGTGACCACTGTGGTTAGACAAAGCTAAGATATATCTATTAATAAATATAAATATACTCATGTTGGTGGAATTGTCCTGGTTGGTCGCATGACGACAGAGTTGGGGACAGAGAGCCTGGGACAATTCGTTGGAGTCCTGACTGCTGCAAATTTCCGTCCAGTCTGTGATCAGGTGATCCACACTTAAGAAATGATTCTCAAGTTAGCTAGTTTCAATGTGAGGGGCTTGAGGGATCGGAGTATGGCTGCGCATCTGCTTTGTGATCTTCTGTCCCTCGGCGTAGATTTATCTGCGATCCAGGAGACGCATTTTGTTTGCGAGGTTGATGCGCGTGGGCTGTCTAGCGACTTTGTGGTCTATTCAGCATACATGAACCAACAGACCAAAGTTGTTTCCTTTCTGGTTTTCCACGTCGATGCGGGGTGGGGCGGTTGATCGTGGCTGATATTGCCGTGAACAAAAGTACGTTTCGAGTCGTTGCGCTTTATTCGCCCAACGACTAGACGTAGCGTCGCTCGTTTTACCGGCAGTTAGGGCCATTCCTAGTAGATTCATCGCGCTTAGTCTTAGTGGAGGACTGAAACTCCACCCTAGACACCGATATAGACAGGAGACCGGGTGCTAATGTGAGGTCATTGGAGGATCGGAGTCTGGTTGAACTGATTGGCAAGTTCGGTCTCGTCGAGAGATACAGGGTGGATTATACTAGCGAGGAGATGTGGACGTTGATACTTAAATAACCCTCTACTCGGGTAGCTAGCTACCTGGAAAAATGTTAGTGAGAAGGGCCGATATAGAATTATTAGATTTTCCCAAGTTCCACTGGCTAGACTATTCGGACCATAAACATGTCAACGTTAGTTTTCTAGGCCTAGAATTGCTGGACACTGAAGTTCAGTCTGTCTTGACTAGACAGGCGGGACTTCCAGCAACAGCTAATTAAACTAGTGCAGCGGGAGTTAGTGGGGGTGGTTATTGGGAATAGGTGGTGGGAGAGGCTTAAGGATGAGATTATAGTCTTCACCACCGAATATAGCTAGAGTATCTCACTAGATAATGCTAAGGTGAAGACACATAAAGATAGTCTGTACCGAGCGGAGGCTGGGGTGGGGCTATCCCCTAGGGATAAATTTAGCTAGGCAGGCTCTTGAGCGATCGACTAGCGATTGCTACAAGTGTCAGGAAATTTTGCACAGGTGAAACAAGATGTCTAACGAAACTGTGAACATGGAGGCATAATTTGCACAAGGTAGAGATCCCTCGAGGTTCCGATCGTTACATTCGTGAACTCAAAACCCCAGGGGGGCGTACTCTGAGGTCGACTGACAACATGTGTGAGGCGAGTCGGCGGCATTTCGAGAGCCGATTTACAAAGGAGCCTGATCTCAGTGGCGATGAGATTCGTAGTTATTTGGCTGACTTTCCTCGGCTTGCGCCGACTGAAGCGGCTAGTTGTGAGGGAGAGATCACGGAAGGTGAAGTCTACTTGGCATTGAATAGGGACGGGTTTGTCAAGTCTTCGGGACTATGAATTGTGATTGAGGTTGTCGCACATCTTTCTTCCGACTTTGACTGTTGTTTTGAACAACTGGTTTCGTCACGGGTCCATCCCCATTCGGATCACCAGTTGTGTGGTCACGCTGTTGAAAAAGGACAAGGATGGATGGCGGGAATTAGACGATTACAGGCCTATAACTCTGCTAAACACAGAGTTAAAGATTTTGACCAAGATCCTGACGAAGCGTTTGCAGTCAGTTGCGGAAAGTCTGTTGAGACCCGATCAGACATGTTCTGTGAGGGGCCGTATAATTCAGAGCAACTTGCATTTGATCCGCACGGTCCAAGAAGGAGTAATATACGACGATGAGTCCCCGCTGATCAGTCCAAGGCTTTAGGTAGGTTCGATCATCTGTACCTGGCTGCTGTCTTGCTGGCTGATGGATTCCAATCTGATTTCTGTAGGTGGATTAGCCTCCAGTATCGCTCCCCCAGTTCTGTGCAGGTTTACGGGAAGCGGCCGCCTGCTTTTGCGCTGCCTCGATCAGTTCGTCCTGGTTGCTCACTGTGGACCATACATTACGCTTTGGTGTTGTAGCCTCTCCTTCGTAGGTTAAGCGACGGAGCAAGTAGTCCGACCCTACGTGGAATTGCTGTCACTGGTGGAGCTAGAGACAAGGTATCCGCCTAGGCCGATGATGTATTCATTTTCGTGTCGTCTCTCAGTGACATTGAGTGGAGACAGAAGGCACCTGAACGGTACGAAAAGAACACGGGGGCCAAGATTAAACGCAACATGCCTTCCGGCTTGCGGTTATGTTCCTGCAAGGGAATCGATCTTCCAGGGCCCTTTGGCTGGACAGACGGTCCTGCCTGCATTCTTGGAGTGTGGTTTGGACCCGACCTCCAGCTGAAAAATAGGTCAGAAGTACAGGTAAAAGAAGGAGCGTCGGTCGTGACTTGGCTTCGAAGGAAGTTGTCCTTGAAGAGTAGAGCTGAGTTGTGTACCACTTACATCTTTTCTCTCATCCTTTACCGCTTGGCTCTACTTCCTCTTTGCAAGGACCATCGGAGGGCGATCGAGCGCTTGTTGCTCACCCTCTTGTGGGGTGGGCGCAAGGCAAATGTCCGCAAATAATGCTGTGTCCAGCGTCCGTGTCATGGGGGCGGATGGGAATGCCTCACTTGGTGAGTCATCTACACGCCTCGATGTTGGTTTTCCTACGCCGCGATTTTACTGAGGATTCGATTTTGTAGTGGGGTGTTAGGGACGCCTTCCCTAGCCATATTATCACTCTTCCTAGTTCCTGGGCTAGGCGCCGTCATAGGCCCAGGAATCTCTCGACTTTCCTGTGTGAGTGTCGAGCGGCTTTGAGGGCCTTTCCTCGGCCTAGAAAGGTCTTGTATCGTGGATTAGTGGAGGGATTCGCGAAGGATCCTCTCATCGAGTGGCTCGGCTTGTTGTTGGCCGAGTTGGGTTCTTTCTGGCTTTCGGCGCCAGTGGCGAGTTACCTCAGTAACCCTGAGTTTTCGGTTACCTGACGATTGATCTGGAACGTTTTATTTCTCAATGACATGTTCTTCATAATGGGGCTGGGCGGATTTTCCCGACTGTCATCGGTGTGATCTTGGCTCAGGAGAAACTGTTTCCCACACCTTCTACCATTGTCCTCAGGTGCACTCTTTCTGGGATTATATCGGCGAGTTGACGGCTCCTATCGCTCCCGATGTTCTCGAGCTCATTGATTTCGCATATGTATGCAATAATGTGTCGCCCCAGTTTTCTGGGAAACACGAATGGTGTTTCTTTCGCTACTATACATGATTTGGACGTTGCAGAAAGAGGGATCTTGCGATATGAACGTTTTTCTTATCAGGCTCTGGTCAGATTCTTTCAGCATCAGCTGAAATTGAAGATCAGAACTGAGAGAGAGAGCGTTTAATATCGAGAGATTTCAGCGAAAGGTGGGTGAATGTAGCGAGGTTGGTTTGTATGAAAGGGGCTAACAATTAGTTCATTTTTTTAAGTTCACTTGGTCACAACCGGCCAATTTCCTGAGATTCCCACCCCTGGTTTAGCTAGACACTCTTGGTTTTCCTAGTTAATATAAATAAGTGTTGTTCCTGGACTGTTTCCTTCACTCTATTTTGTTATGATAAATATCGAGATTCTAAACCTCCCCCACTTATTTTTTGGTCCTTGTTTCCATCTAGGCTGGATGAGACAGATTTTTCCCATGCCGTCATTCATTTTGACCCTCAATATTCCATTCGGGAACGAGCTACTTGATTTTTTCTATCGGCAGAATACAGCGGCCACTCTGATTGTTTACAGGGGTGGACGGTTCTTACTAAAATCTGTTTTATTTTAGTTTGTTTTGTTCCAATTTTAGTTCATTTTCGGGGTTCCTCCCCCCCCCCTCATTCCATGGTTCATCAAATTTTTATACAGTTTTGTACTTGGGCATTTTGAAAAAAAAATTTTGTAGGTTCCCTCGCTGAGCATGTGGTGCTATGGTATATGTAGGACTGAATGGTAATCAATGAGTTCTTGTGGTAAATAGATCAATTGTATTGGTAGAATGGGTCATGCTAATGATTAACTTGGAAAAAGATAGTTAGCGAAGACCTGCTTCTCTTCGCTTCCCTTTCGCCCATCTGCCACAATTGTATATTGTATACAGTAATAAATAATCCATTTTTGACTCCCCTGGACACGCACCAACGTTATGGTATGTATTTCTTCTTTTACATTTACATGAAGAAGAAAAAAACAATAATATTAACAAGGCTTTTTAATTTCTCGCAGAATCAAATGCCGTTTTATATTCTCACTTTTTCGTTCTTGCCTTCACTTACTAACCTAAGAATCGAAAACATACAGTACAAGGAACACGTTTGTGAATAGCATTCAGTAGGTCTTTATATTACGAAAAGCCAAAATTAACGGGGCGATATTCTGTCGTGGATAGATCTTATTACACGCGATTAACATTAAACAGATTGCTTCGTGAGTTCGAAAGCTATCTGATGCTAAATATGAAAAATAAAATTAGAATAATTCCACTCATTTGGTCTAACTATGGCCTCTCCCTGGCAAATTCTAACTGCGGTGTTCAGAAAAAAGCCTAAAAGAAAACGTTGTTGGCTTAATTTCAATCCTAGCCAGAGATTACAAGCTGACTGAGCTTATGAGGTGAGGAGAAAGATAAGGGAGGAAAAAAACGTTTCATTCAACGAACGGACTTATTCTTCAATCTACAGAGTTGTCTTTCAATACTTTCTTTTTACAGCTCCCAGAATTACAATTTTCGATAAAGCTTTGCTCAGTGAGTCTCCCTCAAAACATCTGCACTCCATTTCTATCGGATCGAATTAATTTTTCCAAGAATTCTGCTGGCACCTTCCACCAATTTCCCGCGCTTTCTTTCGTTGTCAAGCGTGATAATCTTCTACAAAGCAGCTGATAATTCCAAAATAGTTAACTTTGTGCTATTCGAATAAACTAATAGATCGCTAATAGTGTTGTCTGTAAAATAAGGCTTGGAAATTCCAGTTGTTTTTCAGGTCAGTCATCAGCTGCCAGATGGGTGATGTTGAAATCATGTTTGCGGTATACTTTTCATTTCCGTTTTCTTTCACCCGGCCTTAATAAAATATATTACCGTCTCTCTTTAATCCTGCTTTTTATTTGCACGTTCTGATGACACTTGTGTTTGCGTTCGGTAAGGCTCTGAGAACCTAATGCCAACGATACTATCCCCTAAACTTGGGGCAGCTACAGAATATATGCCGCAACGACCCTCTCTCATACAGCATATTATCAGTTGGATTGTATCTGCACAAGAGACAAAAGAAAATGGCTAATTATAGTTTTCTCTATATTGTTGTATTCATATATATATACACACACACACACACACACACACACATATATATATATATATATATATATATATATATGCGTGCGTGTATATATATATATATATATATATATATATATATATATATATATATATATATAGATAGATAGATAGATAGATACCTGTGTGTGTGCAGAGGAATTTAGCAGTTTATTATTTCTTTGACGAACTAGATATCCCACTTATCAATTTACCACATACTCTATATACATAGATTCATGACTATTTTCCGCCGTGCGGCTTCTCTAAATTCACGAATAGGTGCCCGTTCGTCCTTGCATATGCTTTGTTTATTTATCTCATCTGAAGAATGAATGTTCAAAATATATTTCACCAACATTAATAATACACCACGGTGGAATAATGCATAGTGGCTCAGATTGAGAAATCGGAGAGCTGAGTTCGAATTTTAGTCGAATCCATTATATTCACTTACGCGCTAATACCTTTGGGAATTGGCGAATTTTCTCCCCACAACTATGGAGCTGTGGGGAGAAAAGTCAAATAGCAGGACAAATCGGGTTCTGTAGCCTTGGATCTCAACTTATCTACCGCAGAAAGATATGGCAACATACTGCGGGAAAATATCTGCGTCGTTTGTTATCACGTATGTATAACACATGACTCATAAGTGGCTGACTCTTTCCTACGCACAGATTTTATTACAGTAGAATTTAATAATTTAATAAACGTCCATATTTAAGATTCGATCTGTCTTGCTGGTCGAATCGATGTGATAATATATATGCGTGCGCAGATATAAACGCAATTTAATTTATTGAGAAAAAAATTCTTTCCTTGGTCTCTTTTATATAAGTTTGTTTGCAAGAGATAAATGTTCAATGTACGAAAGCGTATACAGATGCAATATTCACATATGTACAGAAAATATATATGAATATACACTGATATATATTCGAGCCGACCACACAAACAAACGTCTTTCTAGCGAAATCTCAGTCGAAATAGTACTATATGATCCATACATGTTACAGAATTCTCCCCTGTCTCGCCGTATATCCGAAATAATTTGAAATCGATTTACGAATAAACTAATATCCTTTAAGATATATTCTTCTTTTGAGGAAGCCATTTCATGTCTTACGTTGCCGGAAGTCTTGGCTGTTCTCTCTTGTCTGAGGGTGTTCTGAAAACCTCTTGGCATGACTCGCTTGCCAAATTCAGTATTCTGATAGACGGTCATTGATTTAGTTATAATGGAACGTGGGTCGGGTATAGAAACTTCCAGTACTCACTCTATAGATAAGCGTAGAAGATAGGTAAAGGAAAGAGAGTGAAATAAATCGGATGTATTATTTGTTTCCCTTGCAACTTGGAATATATTATTGAAAACAGTCGTAATATTATGTCTAAGAAGGACATCTTATGACAGGATATGTTAGACGCCGGTTTTTGTAAGAAATATACAAAGTAGGTATTCTATTAAGAGCAGTACAGTAGGCTTCATACGATTAAATCGCCCTCCTTCTAGGGTGCCATTCGCGTTAACACAAAAGTGTCAGTCTTCTTGAAAACTTGAAATTTTCCAAAATTATATTTAAAAAAAATAGTGAAAATCCGGACATTCTATATCAGATGGATAAACTCCAAAATAAGATATGTCTTTTAACATATTAAAATATAAATACAAAAGAAAGATGTAGGTTCATATATATATATATATATATATATATATATATATATATATATATATATATATTACGATAAACGTGCAATCAATTTACAAATTCATGAATTATTCACAAAAAACAAAAGAAAAGGTTAATGATTTAATTGGCGAGAAATCCATCATCGCAAACATTTCAAATAATACAATAAGAGAAAAAACAAGAACAACATCTATTCTATACATGAAGATGTCTGTAGAAACAGACGAAAGCTTGTAGTAAAAATAAGAACTAATACGGCAGAAATTTATGGAAACAAGGATCAATTCATTCATAACGGATTCGGAGGTTTTTGTATATTATTTGAATTGTTTGCGATGATGGATTTCTCGCCAATTAAATCATTAACCTTTGCTTTTGTTTTTTGTGTGAATAATTCATGAATATATATATATATATATATATATATATATATATATATATATATATATATATATAATTAAAAAGTTATTCGACACAGTCGAATAAGACCAGGAAGCAGCACTTGTATTAAAAAAGTGCTTAATATATGTATAAAGGAAAAAATAATATACAGCGCAATTAAATTTAAAAAAATTATGAGATCAGCCAATCCCACGACTTGTAGATACCAAAATCTTGACGCCAAGATAATGTGATTGGCTGACCTAGTTTGAATTTTAGGTCTGATGAATTGCATCATATTTACGATTCCAATGGAATAAATTATGACCATGGAATATTAGTGTTTAAGCCTTATATATATATATATATATATATATATATATATATATATATATATATATATATATATATATATATGTCCCAGGACATACGCACGTATATAAACATCTTTACAGCTAACTCATCATTATATATATATATATATATATATATATATATATATATATATATATATATATATATATATATATATAGATAGATAGATATATAGATAGAGAGTCATTGGATTACGATATATAATTTTTATATATCAAGAACAGCTTTGAAAGAAATGATGCATGATAAATTAGAGAATTTTTTTTTTATATTTATGTGAGTTCTCTCGGCTGACATTCCTAAAAATCCGTTGAAAGGGGAAAATTTTTACCCTATAATAAGCTATGATATTCTCACTCATTCTCGTTTAGAGTTTCACAACTCTGGCTATAAGATGCACTCTCAGATGTGAAAAAATTTCATCTGGGGTAGGTTCATTTTCCGTGTCTTACTTTTTCCTCGTAACTTTTGTACTCTTTCACCTTTTCACACATAGGTCTACTCATTTATTACGTGGACTCAAATTCGAATCCGCAATAATTTTTCCGGGAAAATGATACGAGGAGACACTTTTTTTAAGACAGAAACATAAAAAAGCATTATCGTCACATATATAGGGTGCGATAGATAAATTGTTGTCTAAGTGAAAATAACATTCATATTACATTTGAAGAGATATATTTACCAAAATTGCACAAAAATTTCGAAAGAATAATTTTATTCAATAATATCGCCCTTAGCTTCAATCAGGGCCTCCAGAAAACTTCGGAATACCCAACATCTTTCCGTGTTTATGTTGTTGATTGCGGCCATAATCCTTGACTTCAGTTCATCTTGCGTGTTACAAGTAGTTTTGTTTGTCTCTCGATCAACTGAGGTGCACACATGAGGTCAAGAGGGTTGTAGTCTGGGGAGTTAGGTGGACAGATGTAAGGGGTGATGTGGTCGCAGAAATTAACCCAAAACCCCGACTGGATCTCCTGCTTGTGTGACATGGTGTAGACTGCAGTTGCCAGACATAGGGTCTTCCAGCAGCCATCTCTTGTCCCAGGAGAGCACTACCTCACCAAGGATTTTGATTTAGGCCTCTCTTATAAGTCTGAATCTTTGTGGGAAGATGAATGGAGGCATAACATTGCCATCACCAGGGATTACTCCAAACATCTTAGAAATCACATTTATATACATCAGACCCTTTCTGAATCCTCTGCACTTTTCTTAGAAACTCCAAAACTCTGACATGTTTGTATTGGAGCTTCCATGCTGAATTGCAATAAGTACAACATGCCGTTTTCCAATTTCTGTCGGAGTGAATTATGCCATGGTGTTCTTTTTTACGCAGTCAGTGACCACCTGATCTTATTTTAAGGTGTAGTCAACAAAATCAAAACCAATCAACGCACATGCGGGAAATCAAAAATATATTATGACGACAATTTATCCAGCGTTTTCTCTCATATAAAATTTTCAAGTAGTGTGTGTCAGCTCATTCTACTTGTGGTACTGATATACTTTTACGCTGACTAATTGTATCTCAGATTATATTTCCTTTCAGATAGCTGCTCTTTTGCACAAATTAAAATAAAATCCAATACAGACAGTCCATCTATTCAAAAAGAGAAACTCTCTGTGTATCAGCTCGTTAAAGAATTTAACTAGCTCCTATTTGCTCAGGTGAATACGTTGCCAAATGGGGACGACTAAAAGTTTCGGATTTTCTCTTCTTCTGTAGAGAGTGTTTTTAAAAGTTATATAATATCTTCTGGTACAAGGCCGCTTCTGCTCCTACTGGGGGAGGTTAAGCAGTATAAAGAAGGAACATGTATTTCGTTGTTTTGATATTATGTTATTCTCATTCTCTGCCATTCTCTCTATGTCATTTTCTCTCATTCCCTCTCTCCTTCTCCTTCTCTTTATCTCTCTATCTCTCACTCCGCTTCTGTCCTTAAAATGTAGAAACCCAAACATTAAAGGCTCTTCAATCCGCATAAATAGGATGACCAGTTATATTGTAAATTATGTACAATGCTGCTAGTGGAGAAATCCTAATCAAATAATATACATTTGTATAGATCAATAAATTAAAATAAATTACAATACAGACAGTACATTTATTCGAAAAGAGAAAACGTGTGTAGATTAAGGAAATTTCTATGTTACATTATGTGGGAAAAGAGCTTGGGAAATCTATTTACAGGTCCGATTGAACGCAAAAGAGACAGAAGAAAACAATGAATGACCTTGAGCTTGAGTAAATGGATGGCTGAAAAAGGTTTAGGAGAGATGATAAAAAGACAGCATATATTTAACAGCTGTGAAGGACAGGACGTTGGAGAGAGCCACGATCGCCTACGATGTTATGGCATATAAAGGAGTATGTTTAGACATATAGAAAAAATATATTCCATGAAAAATAACGCCATGCGTCCAAATCTCCATAATAGTAAAAGTCTGTGAATCATGCGTACGTCGGCCATCACGTGCATACTGGTTTCAGCTTGTCTCTCTCTCACTCTCTCTCTCCACCTCTGTCTCTCTCTCTCTCTATCTATCTCTCTCTTTGTGTCTATATCTCTCTCTTTCCACCTCTGTCTCTCTCTCTATCTCTCTATCTCTCTTCAACTCTCTCTTTTTGAACTTCTCTCTTTGCATATTTCTCTTTCCATCTCACTGTGATTGCCTACGTGTTTATTTATATTTCAGCTTTCTTTAAACAACCAATATTTGAATTATTTAAAAAAATATTTTTTGCGACATTAAAAAATATTTTTGAAGTGAATATGATTTTAAAATAGTTTTGGCATATTAAAAAGTATTTTTAAGTTAATCTGATTTAAAAAATATTTTAAGTCAAGAAGATTTTAAAAATACGAGTTGTTTATGCAGTAAGTAGTTTTATTTCAAATCTCTTCTGACAATTTTTTGATTATGAAACCAACTTCAATATTTTATAACCTGAAACATCTGTGACCCAACGACTAGCAGGTAATGTAGTTGTTTTTATAAATGTTATAAGTTTGCAAGTTTCTGTCAATTTTTTTTTTAAATATTATGGTTGCTTTTAAATATGTTAATCATTTGAATACGTATGACCTATTTTATTTTCTTGGTTGTTTTTTTCTTTAGAGGCATATCAGCACCTCTATTGGTTAGTTAATGGCGAAATATAATGTTTTTACGTTATTTTATTTTATTTTTAGTGATAATAAATGTTTTTTCTTTTGTGCCTAAGTGAATATAACGAACCCAAATGGAATTGGTACTCAGCTTTGCGATTAAAAATTCCAACACTTTATCCATTATATCATGCTCACAGCGTATTGCTAAGCACTCACTCATGCAGATCAGGCTCGACGTTGCTTAACTTCGGTGAGTCCAGTTTTTGCTCTTATCTAAGAAATTATATTCGCATAAAAGTTTTTTCACTTATCTTTCATTACGTTTGCATCTGAGATTTTACATGTAGCTTATATATAGATAGAAGCCGGTAAATGAAATTAATAGTTTAATGAATTAAAAAAATAGTGACATTACTTAAATAAATTGAATAAATAAAAATCTTTATCTATAAAAGGCAGGATGTGTGTGTGTGTGTGTGTGTGTGTGTGTGTGTGTGTGTGTGTGACGAATGAACGGACGCAATTTTCGACGGATTTGCACCAAAATTTGCATGCGCATGCTCCAAGTTAGAGTAAGGCCAAGATCGATTTTGCATTTCCCAACTCCCATCGAAAGTGGAAATAATCGATTTTTTCATGGTTCTACGGCAATATTCATGTAGTTTGCGACCATTTTGTACTGGCCAGAGTGAGGGCCTATAGCTGGCTGCCACGAATAGGCAGGAAGATTTTATTGGCCAGCGTGAGAGCCAAGAGCTGACTAACACGAATATTAACTAGCATGCTAGCATGCAAAAAAAATCGATAGCTGCATTCGTCAGAAGTGTGAAAAATTTAAATTTGCATGACACTTTATTCCAATTGGCTCATTCGCTTGCTTAAACTCAACGTTCATTCTGATCCCGCAGAACTAGGTTGGGTGAGAAAAAGTATTTGTTAACATTCTTTTTTCATACGGTTTTCCAGTTACGAGTCCTGTTTTAAAGCTAATCGTTTTGTGTTCATTTTGTTTAGTTATTTTTTCGTACAGATTTATTGTCTAGTATAGAGCTTAGAAAAAATTCGCAGTGTGAGATAGGCATGAAGTAAGGCATGTAGCAACATCAGCACGGCAAAGGGCACGTTATGCACAGATTTTTTTTTTTAATTGTTTAAAATTAAATTATTGAATTATATATATATATATATATATATATATATATATATATATATATATATATATATATATATATATATATATATGTCCACTTTTTTGAGGGTGAGTTTCGAAAGGGTGATTTTGTGTTCTCTGTGTGGACGTGTAATGTATGGAACAAACTCGCTACATTCACTAACGCGCAAATACCCACTGGGAAAATTTTGAAACATCTATGGTAAAAAGTAGAACCGAATTGTACCAATAACCTGGCTTAGCAACCAGTCTATAAGAATGTCATATCCGTATCAAAACCCGAGAACGGTCGATTGAAAGCGTTGACACACTATGTCGTCATTTCTCCAAATTCTATTCTTCCAAAAATGTGAGGCTCACGGCCATCTCACCGGTTATCTTACGAACACCGAAGTTAAGCAACATAAAAAATTGTTCAATAACTGGATGGTTTACCACTTGTACTGTTTGCTTGGATATGAGGGGGGGTGATTTATAAAGCCGCAGAATTGTATAGAGCCAAGTTACAATTCTAGTCGAGTTCATTAAATTCACTTACGCGCAAAATATCCATCGGACATGTCTAAATCTATCTCTTCTCATCCAGCGATGAATTAATTATTAAAATAAATATTCTCCTTTCAAATAACCTGCAATGGGTTGATAAGCCGTAAAAATCAAATCATTTAGATTGTTCGAGAACTGTTGTGTTTGGTTCGGTACAAACATTTAGTACTATAATAAAATAAGAATAATATGCGGTATTCTGGAAGCTCATTTTTACTGGATCCCATATATTTTTATGTAAATCACGGATCAAGTTCAAGGCATCAGAAGATGTCGATTGACATTACATTTGAATATTTGATGATTATAACTATCAGGGAAGAAAATGATTCCTATCAATTTCTTCTCTGATAGCTATAATCTACTAATATTGCCAGGGAGTTCCAG
Source organism: Acanthosepion pharaonis (assembly GCA_903632075.3). NCBI lineage: Eukaryota > Metazoa > Mollusca > Cephalopoda > Sepiida > Sepiidae > Acanthosepion > Acanthosepion pharaonis. The sequence continues at coordinate 1,037,258 of CAHIKZ030005567.1, forward strand.
TGAGGGGAGGTGCGAGATAAGAAGCTGTTGGAGTAGAAGAGATGACAATATTTAGCCGATCGCATATCTTATTCCAAACAGAATATTACCATTTTGTCATTCAAATAATATATATATATATATATATATATATATATATATATATATATATATATATATATAGAGAGAGAGAGAGAGAGAGAGAGAGAGAGAGAACGAGAGAAAACGAGATAGATAGATAGATAGATAGATCGAATTTTAGACAGAAAAGTAGAAAAATTAAATAAAAATCTTAAGTGCCGTTCCTTGTCAGTCGTATTTAATAAAACTTTTAAAAAAGATTACTGTCCAAATACAAAATTATATATATATATATATATATATATATATATATATATATATATATATAAGCAAATAACTCCAAGTAAGGCGAGAGTGCCACTAGCATGCAATGGGTTACAGAGAGTGAGAATACGAGTGCTTGGGGAAAAGGATAAAGAGAAGGACGGGGATTAAGATCAAGGGATCAGTAGTATAATACATTGACAATACATTTGGATATTTGACGATTTTAGGGAAGCAAGTGATACGAACGGAGATCCACTGACGGGAGTTGCGAGACAAGAAAATGTTGGAGGAGAAGATATGGCTACATTTAGCTGTTGCGACAATGAAACGGTGGAAGTAAGATGCCAACCTAGTAGCACGCTTAAATTAATGCAGTTTGGGAACCAGGGAAAGTAGATCGTCTTAGGAGTTGCCATGAAAACATTTGCAGAAAAGATAGCAGGAAGCCACAGTACGCCTGTGAGATAGGGACTATACAAGGGGTGTCAGGTAAGAACAAATCACGTTGCATATTCGTCTCTGGATTTTGTCGAGGACCTCAAGATGAACAGCGAGCGGTAGCACTAGACCATATATGGTAGCAGTATTTCATGCAAGGACGAATGATCGTTTGTAGATATGAAGGATGAACTAAGGCGAGAAAAACCTTCTGATGCGACACAGCGAACCAAATGTCCTCGAGGTAAATGAAGTTATAGATTCAATGTAGTTGTTCCACTTTAGGTCAGTGGACAGCGTTAGAACAAACAGGCGCAGAAAGGCGCTCTCTTGGAGTTGGCAATCAGCTATCGTTACGGTCAGCAGGGAGAGTTTTCTATGGAGGGAAATGAGTGTAGTTTCGTTTTAGAGGTATTAAAGCTTACAAGCCATTTCCTGCCCCACTAAACCAAAGATTGGCATTCCTTCTCGAGGCCTAAAGATAGGTTAGTTTTGCCAACGATGCCGGATTTGCTATTGAGGCAGGAGTAAGTAATAATGTCATCTGCGTAGATCATATCGAAAAAATGGGGGTAATTGAATATGTTCTCGTTGCACATGCTTATAAGAAACCGATAATAATTCTATCATATGAAACCTGATTTTTCCACACTGCATTTCGTCAGATGTTGTTAAGGAGTGGTTATGCTGTTGCGTGGTTTTCTAAAAATGCTTATTCTAAATTTTCTTGCTGATGTAGGAGACTCTAACCAACATCGCTTTCATATCTTGTATTATTCCCAATTTGTGCTCAACTTAAGTAATGTCAACCAAACATATACATATCGAGGGCAGCTTCTGATATCCTTTCAGTCGCAGGTTTGAACCTGGGTACTAGTTGATATGCTTCAGGTCAACTCCTGATTTACATGTCTTTCCGGACAAATCTGATTCTTTTGGTATCATCGTGCTTGGTTGTGTGAAATGGTCAGTTTGATCAAATTTGCAATGCGAAAATAATTAATGAAAAAAGCAAGATGGAACTGTGAGCACAAGATGAATTCCCATTCGATTTGGAAGAACATATCAAATACGAAACATCTGTAGAAGCAGAACAAAATGGCCGTCATGTATTTTTGGATAGGCTGAGCAAACGTTCAAACAGAGAAAAGTAGGGAGTTAGTTCGTAGTATATGACGGCGAATATAAAAAGCCCGAAAACTCTCAGCAATTTTGATAAATATTGGGAGACGTTGGCGATTGTAACGGGAACAGAACCGAGCTGTTTTTTTTTTCCATGCCAGGTTGTTTTAAAAATCTCAGAAATGTTTGATGGGTATCTAAAATCGCCATTTGAAGAAAAATATATAGTTATATATATAGTTGATCTAGTATTTGCAACGGTATATCTTTCGTCGGCCTCCCCCCAAGTTTGGGCGGTTAGAGATTTAGAAAATAAAACTTGGAAAGTATTTTTTTTAAAAAGTAACATACATTATTTATTGATTCTAGCAATCCTGAGATGATGAGTCAAAATGGAAAAGCTAACTTTCTAAAGAATTACGTATTTTTTTTTCTTTTTTTCAGTTTTACCTGTCTCCCTCATTTCAAAAGACAAATGGGAGAAAAATTAAGTTGGAATGATAAATAGCTCAAAAAGCAAGCGCGTGACGTATCAGCAACACCAGAAAAACGCTAAATAATTACCTATCTTTGGGGACATTTAGTTCTCAATGCGGTCCCTTGCTTTGCACTTCCGTGGCAAAAGTTCTGGAGTGCTACATTCATCATCTCAATCAGTTCAAAACTTCACTGTTTTTCTCCATTTCCTTCTCTTCTCTTGTTAAATTTCATTTAATCAGCGTCTTTCCAGGGACCGTGACATCATGGAAATGACTCCCCAGAGGATGCTTCCTAATCACTAAAATCTAAACTTCTTCGAGTCTATTTCCAGGCATTAGACATCCAAGCTATAGCAATAATATTCGCTTATCCTCTTATATTTCTACAGTATATTCAATAAGTATATCTCTACCTTAAGTGATTTTCAGGCCTTATATTAGGTAAAAAAGTATAGACATTTTTTTTTACCTTTTACCGGGCGTCAAAGATGGTCTTTTGTATATGCCAACAAGCATGTAAAATCAGAATTTTATTCATCAACATGGTAATTTTCTTCTTCGAACATAGGAGAGTTTCCCATTAAAATTATGCAGCAAATATTTGTCAACATTAATTAATGAGAAAGGTCTTTTATATTTATATATATATATATATATATACACTTGAAATTTTAATTTCTTTTATCTTTTCATATGTGTACTTTTTAATGCTACTTTATATATATTATAAGAAGAGAGTATTTTTCACTGTATCACAGCTCTTCAGTGCGGCCAGTCACCCGAATGCCTCAAGCCAGGATTGAAACCCTACCGATTTGCTGCCAGTCAGCGTTTCTAAGACTAAGCTATCTTCATTCGATAGAATGAGTGAGGCAAATCTATCGTATTGATTTTACCAATGTAAACAAATGCCCAGCAATCAGAGTGCTTCATTCATTCGACTGAAGAGCTTCGCTTTAATGCAGGTGGTGGATGTATTTAGAATTACCTTGTCATTCAGCAGTGCTCTATTGAAAACATATTTTCAAGAACTACACTCACACACGCCCAAACACAATATATATATATATATATATATATATATATATATATATATATATATATATATATATATATATAATATTTTGTTTAAAAATATGATTCTTTCGCTACATAAGAGTTCTCATGTTTCAAAAACGTGAGCCGAAACCATCCAAATAATTATTAAAATTAAGTTGAATTGAGGCGCATATATTTGCAAAATAAATATTACTTGCCTCTATTGTAACCAGTCTTTATGAATTTAAGCGCAATACAAGATTGGCGGAAATGTCTCACCATTTTACACTTGAAATGGCTAGATGTAACCGTAAGTTCTATACTAATAGTTACTTTTTCGACCTTCTGGCTTGCGGAACTCATTTCCGTATGCATGCTTTCCATCCCAATTTGATCTTCAAAAATTAAATGCAAAATCAATTGTTATTTACTGTCTTCTTGATTCCACTTCTATTGTTCTCACTCCTTAAAGCTGTTATTTTTTATTCTTTCATACTCTGTAACCCGTTGTCTCTTAGTGAACTTACTGATTTGCAAAAAAATATTAAAAAATCATATCTGAAACCGGAAAAAAATTATATGATTTATAGATTATGCTAAAGTGTGAAATAAGTTAATTCACAAAGAACCGCTAGATTTGTGACGTAACATTTGTATATTTGGTAAGGACATTAGAATAGTCGAGAAAATATACTTGGAGAAAACAGCCTATATACGAAGAGAAAATTAATTCAATATAAATAAAAAAAAATAGAGAGGACTCTGTGGACAATTATGTGTTTTTAACCAGATTTATTCAACCTATATGGTGAAGGAATTCTGAGAGAATCAGAAGAGCTACAATGTTTCATTACTTGCGTTCAGAATATTAACGATATTAGATATGCCGGTGACACAGTACTCATAGCAGACCCAGAAAGGAAACTACAAAAACTCGTATAGAATATAACGAAGAAAAATGAGAAGAATAAACTAAACATCAATTGCAAGAAGGCATAACGCATGGTATCAGCACATGGACCTCACAAACATGGATATTACAAATTGAAAATGTCAATGTCAAGACGTATTTAAATATCTGCTAAGTGTTTTAACAGAGAAAATGAAGTCCCATTGGAATAACGAAAATAAAACACAAAGGCTCAGCAAAGTTTTAAGGAACAGAAAAATATTCTTAGAAACAAAAGTAAGGTTAATTAAATGTTATATAGCAATAAACCTGAATGGCAATGAATGTTGGTCAATCACATCACAGCTGAAGGAAGACATGTAGTAACAGGAATGTAGTTAATTATGCTGAGAATACCATGTATTGACCATGTGGACAACGAAGTTGTAAACATGATGGAAACAAAAAGGACACTTATACTTAACATCAGAAAGAATACGTTGAGATGGTATATTGCGCATAAGGAGGAAAGAGGGAGCGAATTATTCCTTATTCACAGTGCATATTCACAGAGCATCGCTGCTCCAAGTGTGACGTTCTAACCCTTTGGTTAGATGAATACCAGCCTCGCCGTTCCCAACTCGCTTCCAACGCCTGGTTACTAGGGTAACTGCACTGATCTCCGGTCTGCCTACCCACGTTGTGATTAGATTTTAGACAGACGGGATCAAACAGGGATTGGGGCCGTATGCAAGCTGAGTTCAACGGGGGGGATAACACACAAGAAAAAGAAAAACTCACAAGGTAAAAAATTATTGAAGAAAAAAGGTAACAACTTTTTGTATCTAAATGTTCGTTACACAAGATTATTCCTACCTCCCGACCCGTTTTGTGGACTGTGGCACCAAGCTTCTACCATACAACTTTAAGGCTTGAGTTGCCTACTCTCTAGAATTTTGCATTTCAGGGGTGTGGATTGGTTTCGACACTGGGCGCTGATCTCTACCTGTCGTTCACGGCTGATTTTTTCTCGCCGTCAGTGCGCGAATCGACTTCTTCTCTTCGGCTTCGGTTGGACGAGCTTATTCACTTCGGCTTGAGTTGGACGAGCTTATTCACTTCGGCTTGAGTTGGGCGAATTTCTTCACTTCGACTTGGGTTGGACGAATTTCTCTTCTTAGGCTTGGTTTGATTCCAACTTCTCCGAGGCGCAACTGCAAGTTAACTTCTTCTTCGTCCGAGGCGCAACCCCAACTCCAACTTAACTTCTCTTCGGCTTTCGGGCAATTTTCTTCACTTCGACTTGGGTTGGACGAATTTCTTCACTTCGGATTCTCTTGCCCGCAAGGGGGCGAATGAACCGGGCCCGCTGCCCGCGCTCAAGCTCCCTCGCTGTCCGCCGCCCAGCTCCAACTGATTTCTGTCGATTGGGGTCCTGCTTTTATTGACGCCGTAACAAACTGGGGTGGGTCTGTCGGCGCCAGGGTTTTCTTGATAATTCTAAAGTCGTATTATTTCTGATTAGGGATTTCCCATTATCGCTCTTACTTTCACTCCTACTTCCTTACTGTGCCTCTGGTGGGAGGCGCATACCCGCTTATCCTGGCCCCTCGTATGTCAGGTGACCGCTTTCGACCAATGGGGTCCTGGTCGGGCATCTTTCCTCCTCCCTCGCACATCACGTGACCGCCCTCGGCCAATGAGACTCTGGTCGGGTGTCTCTCCTCCTCCCTCATGTATCATGTGACTGTCCTCGGCTAATGAGACTCTGGTCGGTATCTTCCCTCCTTCCTTCGGGACGTCTCTAATCGGGCGTGTACAATCCGGGGCTTTGTTCTGGGGGAAGAAACACCTTGCTTAAAAAAAACAAAATTTAAATTTGCCCTTTTCGTATGTGATCGAATGACGCTATCGGTACCTTCTACACGTGTCATCTGTCAACAGCCTACCGCTAATTGGATGCGATCTAAGAAAGGGATTTTCCTAGACCTGTCGGCGTCTCTCGCGAGCTAATACAAATATTCCATTTTTCTCTGGCCGATAATAAAATCTACATTATCTCAAAAAAGCATTTTCACTTTGGGTGTTTTTTTTCCAACCCCAGAAATTGTCTGGGCTTCGTGTATTAATGTTTTGTTTTCGTATACATTTCCCCATCTGTTACCTATCATCTCGTTGACACCCTTTTCGTCTGTTACTTATCAATATTTTTTCATTGTCCCTAAAATTTTATTTCTTCAGCCAACTTTAACAATCTTCCATCTTCCGTGGACACGGAATTAGATCAAGTGCTTGACCTGATAATTTTGACATCTGATATGTGCCGGTCGAGCGTGTGTGTTTTCGCTTACGACCTTGTTTCGTATTATGTTTCTGTCTTTCCTTTTCTTTTTTTTTTATTATCTCTAAACTCTATTTCTTCAACCAATTATAACAACTTCCATTTTTCGTGGATTTCGGTCAGGTACTTTGACCTAGATATCTTTTGACACCTGTTATGCGTCAGTTAAGCGTGTGTGCTTATGACCGGGTTTTGTACCATCTATTTCTCTTTCTTTTTCCTTTCTTTCCCTCTCTTTCTTTCCCTCAGATCGCCTAAACGCAATTAGAGAATTATTCTCAACTCCGAAATATTTTTCATCTCTAAATAACTATCAAATGGTTAACAAACCGAAAAAAAATAAATCATATATTTATGAATATCTCTTTTCAGTTTTCTAATTATGCATGGTGCCACAGACAGATTAGAAAAAGATTGAAAAAACACACTATATCTTACATAATAGCTTATATAAAAAATGAAATATCTTATTACAAGTATGTACTAGTGCGAAAATATACTTTTATATTCATTAGGAAATTCAGGAATTTTACGTTTATTTCTGAGAGATACGTTGAAAAATCTATAGAAGTTTCATGATGAACTAACAATGACAACCTTAGTAAAAGTCAATCTGCATGTGTATAATCTATAAGAATCTATAGCCGTTCAATGATCAACATACAAAAGACGTAACCTTAGTAAATGTAGAATCTACATGAGTATAATCTATAAAAATCAATAGATTTTCATGATCAACATACGAGGACAAAACATTGTCAAATGGATATTTGAAAGTTTTCTTATAACAAGAATGTTTTAAAACTCGAATGTTTGAAATTATCAATACGTTTACAACGCAATATTCTGCTTGTCGACTCAAGTTCTGAAAACGGCGCCTCTGATACTAAATTTAATCCAACATCTCAATTTACAGATAAGAAGCCACATTTAAAACCTATATTTACGACTGACACGCTCGGCAAGAAAATCATTTCATTTATTATTTATTGTTATCAAAAAGCTAAAATCGTTGTATTTACAACAGACATGGCAGTTAAGTTAAGCCAAATTTAAAAATAACTCAGTCTGTTTTGATAGGAATAGTCCTTCATATTTAATGGTAGGATAGATAAGAGTCCGATATGCACAGATGAGAAGCACTCCAGTTAGAGGATATTATACATTTCATATGTTTGAAGCGTGGCTATGTCATTTAAGTAAATATAAATAACGAAGTGGGGATAAACATACTGAATAGAGCAACGTAAATATAGCAATATATATATATATATATATATATATATATATATATGGCATAAAAATCAAGATTTTTTTTATTATAGGCCATGATAAATTTAAAATAAAAACGCAAACACCAGTCGACCCTTTCGTCCCCTCTCATCAGAACTGTAAACGGGGAAGCAAATTATTAAGACTGTCTTTCCATAATTTGCTTCCCCGTTTAAAGTTCTGATGAGAGGGGACGAAACGGGTCGACTGGTGTTTGTGTTTTTATTTTAAATTCAGCATGACCTATAATAATTTTTTTTTTTTTTGCTTTTTATGCCATAATACTTTTTGTACTGTTTCAAACATATTTAAATACACACACACACACGCATATATATATATATATATATATATATATATATATATATATATATATATATAGTGCTCGTGTTAACATAACATTGATAGATGTAATGCAACAGAGCTATTAAGTAGATATAAACAGTATATATGTTCTCCCTCACCGAACGTTTCATACACAACGTAAAATTCAGGTACTGAATTACGTAAGCCTTACCTAATTCAAATTTTAATATTACAGTGTAACCCGGATATAAGAGAGTTGTCGGGATCGGAGAAGAAGTCTCTTATATCCGGGTTTCTCTTATATCCGGGTTGGGTCTATTCTATATACATTAACACAGGCTGTAATTTGGGACCAGAGAAAAAATCTCTTATATCCGGGTTTCCCTTATATCCGGGGCTCTTATTTACGGGTTACACTGTATCTGATTATCGCAATATTGCCGCAGTTATATATACCGGGATTATATTTCTTTAAATTTTAATATATGTATTTAGTATTTGAAGAAAGCGGCGATTCTAAATATATGTAAAACATATTTTGGATATGTGAATATGATTTTTTTCTATCTTAAGCAAAACAGAAGATTACTTGTTCCTTAAAAAACTTAATTTACATTAAAAATGCATTTGGATCACTTATTTAAGCAAATATCTATTTTTATGCCTACAGGAAGTCATCAATTCAATTCTCTTTTTTTAATAACCTAGGGTTAATTAAGTTTATCAAGATAACTTTTTTTTCATCAAGGCATAACTTACATCTATTTCCTTTCCCATTGTAAGATTTGACTTCTTGTTTCCAATCTTCAGGGCTAAGACCCAATATACGAATCACGTATATCAAAACATCTCGTTCTCTTCGTTTTCCTCTGGTAAGATGTAAGCCTATTCACACAAAATGCTGCCTTGCATTGCTGACTCCAAAAAGAGGCTTCAACAGTAACTACAATCTTAACTTGATCAAGTCTAATTATCTTCCACATATATCCGCATTAACTTAGTCTATTAGACTCTAAACTTCTTCCTCGATTGGCCATCGGTCCTTGTACATTTTAAAGGATATCCCAGTTGATGAAAAGTAAATTACAAGCATTCATTAATTGCCAGAAATATTTGCAGTTTTTGTATTACGTAAATCATTCAATGGTAGCAGAAAGGAAATGTCCTAAAACGATGTAGGATATGAACCATTTAAAAAAATTAATATATAAATAAAACGAAATTAATACTTGTAAAATATAATCTTGAAAACGACTAAATTAAAGTAAAAAAAAATATGCAGCTTTCGTATAAGAAACTGAATCACATTATGTTTCGCCAAGATTATGAGGCACTTTTCTACCTTTCATCAGTGTGGCTGATGCTAACTTTCAAGATAGCCACGTGTTGTACTTTCTCGGGCTAACATTCTCGGATGACATATAGTTGGAAACTATATTGTATCCATTGCTTGGTTAGCTACTAAAACATTTGGCTCACTGTGTCTTGTTAGACAATTTTTCGTTCTAGAATCTGTCTTATATATGTAAGATAATATTCTAAGTATGGACGAATGGTAATTCATCCATGCGTAGAATAATGCATTGAAATATCGCCAGGAGCTCATGCGATATATTTATATATATATATAAGTATTTATACTTGTTTCCAACCTACAAGGATAGGACCCAGTATACCAAGCGCATGTAACAAAACACCTCATTCCCATCGTTTTCTTTGGTGAGATGTATGCATATTCACACGAAATGCTGCGTTGCAGAGTCGACTCCAAACAGGATACTACCCGGTAACAACAATCTTAACCTGTTCGAGTCTAGTTATCTTCCACGCATATGTGTATAAACTGTTTCCACCGGTCCTTTTACATGTTCAAGGAAAAAATATAACAATACATCAGCTCAGAAATCCAGTAAATCAACTAGTTCTAAACAGTCACATCCGCTTTCATCATATGGATGAAACTGATGGCTACTTGAAGAGTTGTCTCGAAAGTAATTAAGGAGTCCTAACTACCCGTATTGATAATAGAGGTTTTTCTTACCTAGAGTGGCAGGCAAACAATTCTACCGATTTCTCCCTACGAGTCACCTTTATCACACAATTTCTCCTCTTTTTTTTAATTTCAGAAGAACCTTAATGTTATTCATTTCTCTTTAATTGAATTATTTTTATTTGCTTTCGATTGTATGCGTTTTATATCAAAAGTTCTCACCCAATTCACACCGATAATATTCAAAAGTTTATTTAAATAACAATAATCATGTCATTTCCACTGATATAATATGTACATATTATTGAAATAACTGGCAGGGTGAACGTGTAAATATTCCAGTGAATCATTTCATTATTTTTCTAAAATTTAGGAAAGATTCACAGCGTCTAATAATGCGATACGTAGATTTTAAATATTCACACACTATGCAGCCATATGCACTTATATAAGTATAAGACAACAGTTAATGTGATTCGATATAAATACAACTTCACTGAACAGCAGTAATCATATGATTCTCAGCGGAATTCAAATAATATTAACATTTAGCGAAATGTCATTTATTAATGGAGCCTTATTTATAACACTCCCCGCTGTGCGCAAATCTTCCTAGCCAACGCCGTCTCTCGCACGCTTCCATATTTTTGTGTAATTATTAAAAATACGTAATTAATTCATTTTCCAATAAATTTGACTGAAATAATTAATCGAATTAATGAAGCAATTAATCTAAACTCATCCCTAAATAGTTTGAAGCCGCGTAAGTTTTCAATTCTCCTGACAATTGTCTATGACAAAAATATTCTGAACATTTATTAATTAGAGAACGTAAAGTAAAACAAAATCAAAAGCAATGATTTCAATTTTCAAATAGCAAGAGTGGAAAATGTATTATTTTGTTCGAAAAGTAATGTCGAATTTTTATTGATTGAACCAGACAATCTGATATATAGCAAAAAATGTATTTGTCAGGAACATAATTAATATTATTTATCACAACAAAAATTGACTACTAAAGTAAATCTAAAATTCTTGAAAAATGCCATAATGTTCGGATTGGAATATTGCATGATGTCTGTCCTCTTGTATGACAGAGAATGTTGGGCACTCTACTTAAAGGTGACGAAGAGACTTGAAGCAAAATAATTTCGGTTCTACAGAAAGATGCTGAGGATGACATGTACCGAATATGTGAGGAAGAACGAATTTTTGGAGAAAAAGGAAACAGAAAAGGAAACTTAACATCAGGAAGAGGAAGGTGAATTTTTTGGGACACGTAATGAGGAAGGAGGGCTTGGAGAACCTGATACTCACAAGTAAGAGAAAGAGGGACAGGGGAAAGCAGCACGTCACATATTCCATGAGCTTGAGCAAGAACATTGTTTTGAAGAAATAAAAAAAAAGACAACTTTTATTGAGAGATACAAAGGACAGGAAGATGTAGAGGGATATGACCGACTACGTCCTGAAGGGACACGGCACGTAAAAAAAGAAGGAGAAACACTTGTTATAAGATTCTCCTATTTTGATGTGTATACATTTAGTGAGGAATTTAAAAGGAAAAATTAGTACCTTCCACCTGAATATTTGAAAGAAAAGTAAATATGGATGGACGACAATGAGCAAAAATTCAACGGTGATATTTAAAATGGAAGATTTCTAAATGATGTCATCAAATGGTGCTTTCTACTACGAGTACACATACCGTTACTTGTCATTAAACATGTGATAGCGAGCCACGGATTTAAAAATTTAGGAGCTGAAATTTGGAGCTGAGAATTTTGAATATTTTTTTTCTTAAATGCACTCATTTTCTTACTTCGTTAATCATGACAGCTTTGAGAAAAAAAAAGTATTCAGATTCATTATTTAAGCATTGACTCAAATACACACACATTTTATTCTTCCGTTTTTTGATCTGATGAAACTTGAATGGCGAAATTGATTATCAATTCTATTTTCAATCAACTCTGTTTCCTGAAACGTTTCCATTTGTCAATCTCTCTCTCTCTCTCTCTCTCTCTCTCTCTCTCTCTATATATATATATATATATATATATATATATATATATTTAAAAAAAGAAAAACAGACCACTTTAAGGTACCATTATAATAATTTATTTCACCAGAGCCCTTTAAAAAGGACGCCGGATCATCAGATAGAACTTTCATTTTATTTTTGGAAGTGCTGTCTGATAATCCGGCGTCGTTTAAAAGGGCTCTAGTTAAATAAATTATTATAATGGTAACTTAAAGTGGTCTGTTTTTCTTTTAAATAATAGCTCTGGATTTACATTGAGCTCTCAGGATTTCATCCTTCTTGGGATTACCCATATGGTTTACCAAGTTCTTCATAACTTATATATATATATATATATATATATATATATATATATATATATAGAGAGAGAGAGAGAGAGATAGATAGATAGATAGATAGATAGATAGATAGATAGATATGCGTGTGTATGTATGTGTGTTGAATAATAAAAAAATATTAAGATTTAAAATGTTCAGACACACAGTGCTGTAATCAATACTTTTTGTTTTATTATTTTAATTAAGACACTCGAATAGTTTCGGCCAACAATGGTCATCATCAGAAGAAAAGAATTCTGCTTGTTAGTAGCAGTGAACTACAGGACATTCTTTTTAAAAAAGAAAGTCAACAAAATACAGAAAGCACTGGACGGCTGTTTCTACTTATATTTGGGACTCATCAGCAGTGCGCATCCACTACCGAGAATTGAAACCCGGACAGTTAGGTTATCAAGCAAACGTCATACTAAATGTTCCAACGGGCCTCGGCGGCGGGCAGGTGGCAAATCAGACTCAATATAACGCCGCTCGCTCATATATTCCGTGGTGAGATTCTTTCTAACCATAATTAAGTAATTCATCGAGTCTGAAAGAAACCTCAACAGAATGCAGAAAGCACTGGACGGATGTTTTGTCCTATATTTGAGATTCATCAGCAGTGCGCATCCACTACCGAGAATTGAAAGCCTGACAGTTAAGTTGTAAAGCAAACATACCAACTCTACCACCTGGCTTCGGAGAAGAAGAGATTTCAAATCAGACTCAATATAGCGTCACCGAGGCCCGGTGGAACAGTTGGTATGATGTTTGCCTGACAAACGTATATATATATATATATATATATATATATATATATTGGGGGGGTGTATGATGTGTGTGTGTGTGTGTGTGTGTGTGTGTTTGTATGGTTCCGATGTGTAAATTGTCTCCATTTTTTATTTTTCATTTCGTGAACGCGAAATGCTTGTTTTTGAGTTTGTGCACAGTATATTAGGGTCAGTTTCGTTCTGTCTGTGAGAAAAAGAGCACTATGACACAATTCATTCTGCCAAGATTCAGGAAACGACATACTGTGCTACTTTGCATTTGCGCCGTAAGTTCAAATACGAACATTCCACGGGGTTGGGGTATCAATCTGTGCTGCGTGCAGAGGGTTCAGAAAGAGTTGGATGAATCTAATCGTGTTTGCGAATGTACTGTAGCTCAGAAAATTCTCTCTGATCGTTCTGATAAGAAAAGAACTACCGAAATTGTTGGCATCAAACTCAGTCTGATTTAATTGCATTTTACCACATAAACGCGTATTTACTCATTAAACATGAAATATTCCAGATTGATAAAGATAATTCTATTCATTTATACTTTTGTTATCTTGTTCATTCCGATGGGGGAGAAACATCATCACCCAAGGTTATCTCACATCCTATTTACCCACCATGAAGGAGCGTATGTACGAGTTCTCTTTGCGCACTGGGTCAATATTAATTGTAATAGACGCTCAAGACGGTGGGGCCAGCCTGGGGAAACATTCTTTCATCGTGATTGGCGATAGTTCAGGCTCAGATCGACGATGTTGTAAAGTGACTAGTTTGCATTCGAGGCATTGAATGTAACCAGCCAGTTTTTACGCCTACTGTAATGTTAAAGCCAGATCGGAAGAGAGGTCAGCTGCCAGGTTCTGGTCATCTTGAGTTTTGGTGTATGCTGATGATACGTTTGTATCATCGGCATAGATATTCACAAATAATCGGAATATACTTATAAAAAAATTATGCATATGATACGTTTGCGACATCAGCATAGATATTCATAAATAATCGGAATATACTTATAAAAAACATATGCAAATTAAAAAGAGAGATGGTCCAAAATGCAACCTTTGGGGGACCTGCTTTTATTGTTGACATGATGAGTGAAGTGATAACAAGAAGACATGGAAATTTTTGAAGGATTTAATCAACTAACAATATGGCTACATTTTCTACTGAAGAGTCAACAATAAGGGGAGGTTATTGCTACAGTTTTTTGTGTATATTTATATATATAACTATTGATCGAGTCAAAATGACTTATTTCCCTTTATAGTCTACCAATAGAAGATTAACCAATCAGAAGCCGCAGAACACTGTATCCGTCGTGTATAAAGGCGGCCATCTTTGTTTACCCTACCGGAATGACCAGAGCCAAATTGTGAGGCGAACATGACAGACGTAAGAACTACGCTCTGCTGCGATATCCACTGCGAACCTAAAGTACGCTTTCCAACTGTCTCCGAAATATTCACTGACAACCTCTGGATTCTATACTCGAGGACGACCGTCATGAAAATGTCTAACAGTTATTACCAGAATGTCCAAAGGAATATAACGAGGAAAAGTCCTGTTCGTGAAAAGAACAGGGAAATGTTCTGAATACCACATTCTCCACTTCTTATTCTCTAAGAGGTCCTTATGACGAACGGTCTCGCGGCGTTTACATGCAGTTCGTCTTTGTATCTTTGACGTAAGAAGCACGAGTGGAGCTTTCAGGTGGTGACTGGAATTCGGAGTGAATTCTAGATATCTTCAGAGGGGAACGAGTCACACTTGGTGTTGTAATTCCATCTGTAAAGTTCTGCATAAATGTAATGTTCAGGAACTTTCAAGTTCTGAGCCAATTATTTGAATCACAGATTCCCTCAAACCAGTCTCTCCATGAAATTTAGATGTCTCCCTGCCTTGTAATATATTAACATAGGGTCTAAGTCACGTATTGAGACTCACGCCCATCGTGTATCTTATGTGAAGTACTGTGAATTCATTTCTAACAAATCCACTTCGTTAAACAGAGGATCGTCTTTGCTGGCACGGGCATGGAGGCCTACTAATACCGGGTCTGGTAGAGAGCCAGCTAGGTAAAGAGTGGTCAGTTGGGGATAAGCGCTGGTATGAAAAGTGTCTTGACATTCGTGACGGTGCATAGTAGAGATCTAATAGAGTGTAACACTTTGTGTAATGTTTTCTTCAATAACTCATTCCTATAGCATCTTATCAATCTCAGACTGAACAAACCTCTTATCATCATGCCGAAGTCTTCTTGATTTAGTGGCAATAAGTTTTCTGTATGGAGTCAAGCCTGAAAATGGAGAAGGCATGTCCACTGAAGCAGATAGTAAAGAAGTAAAATTAGTACCAGAAAAAGTGGACGATACTACTGAGTGTTGACTTATGATATCTTGACTGAGAATCACATCACATAAATGATCGATTACACCTGAAAGCCTTGGTATGATTCGCTTAAGTTTAACCTGACTGTACAGAGTCGCTTTACTGTAGAGTTCAATGATGAAGACGACATGTATACATTCACAGCCATCTGCAGCATGTGCTCCTTGGCATATTCATACGCAATGAAAGACCCAGTACTTCCGGTGTAGAGGAGAGCCGTAGCTAACTTATTGTTGATTATAACTGACACAGTAGCTCGCTTCAATAGCTCTGAAAATGCGGAAGTCAGAGTTGCAGACTCTTTAGAAGAGGATACAAGTGACTTAACCGAGGTAAACCTTGGAAAACTGTTCCTTTTTAGCACACTTGAGACACGTGACATCCTTCGCCGATCAACATTTCCGGATGTAACTAGCGTCTCCACAAAAGTAGCGCCTATCTATTGGAGCTATAATGACATATGTTCAATCTGCAGAACCAGGATTGTCAAACTCCACGTCAGAAATAGCATTTACAGGTGAAAATGGACGAGCATACGACTCAACACTTCCCAACAACATCAAACACCTTACTTTGATCGACCACCGTGTTTTATTTTCCAGCATGTTTGATCGACCGAGGGTTTTATTTTCCAACAAGCGCTGCCTGATAGTACGCAGGCATGCGCCATTAAATAAAAGTGTCACTAATAGTTATCTCGATTTTGTGAAATGTTTACAGCTTTAAAATCGTAGTCTTTATTGAGTAGTTGAAGCAGTTGAACATATTCGTCGTCTATCCTCTCTCCTTTTTGTTCTCGCGTCGTTTTTTAGTTTTTATATGAAGCGCCTTTAGAGTGTCTATAGCCAATTCGTACTCACCACATTCCACAATATACACTGGAAGAAAGAAAATTCACAAGATAGTATCATTAGCTTGAACAAAACGTATAAAAGCACAGAAAGTACGGTACTAGCGCGCAAAATCCTTGTGTGTTAGGGAGAACTTTGTGATGTTTCGAAAATTTATGGCGTGTTGAATTTATCCATAATATGTTTATGTCCAGCTTGTACTTTGTTACTTCATTAAATTGAAGTGATAACAATAAAACATGAGAACATTATAAGGCGTAAATGGACTAAGAAGATGTCTACCTTTTCTACTGAAGTTTCAAAAACAAAGAGAGGTTATTAATTATTAGTCAAAACTGAGATTACTAGGAACAGACAATTGCTCTGAATACTACAATGGATATATTTACATAAGATTAATTGTCATTGTTCATCTTTAGAAATAACAGTTACAGATTCATTTTCTGAAAAGATCGAAAAAAGTCCTTTCAAAAGGCTATTGGAAATTTACAGTGTGGTCCGAAAGTCTTGTCTTGCCCTACCAAAAATAATGAGAGCGATAGAAATATTAAAGAAGTCATACCGTACATACTCCATGCTCTTACCCGAAGGCACATAATCCTGTCCATATATTTGCCAGTAGTCTCTCTTCCAAACTGTAGGAGCTCTTGTCAGCCATCAGAATTAGACTATTTTATTATGTCGCTTTGACAATTTTTTCATATCACCCTGTATTCTATTTCAAAAATATCCCAGATTCCTTCATAACATCTTGTCCCGATGATTAACCATCACTTTAAAAGTCGAATCAAAAAAAAAAAAAAAATTAACAAAGAAATTCTGGACAATTGAAACCATTTATCTGTTTACCTGAAAAAATAACTGTTTTAAGATAAAGTTTGATTTTTAAATTTCACCCGACATCAACGCTAAATATTCGGTAAATAAATGCCGAATATTTCCGATATGGAAGCGCGTAATCTCAAAATTATTATTAGGATTTAAATCAGTAAAAATGTCAGCTGTCAAAAGAAAATAAATTTTAGAATAATATATATTCTATAAATAACTGAACCTGATCTGGAAAATTGCAAATCATATGAAATTATCTAATTTGCCCAAATTTATAGTATTTGAATCTATGAAAGTAAACACTGTAATTAGATTTTCATCAATAAGAAGATACAGGCCAAATTTAGTATATTGCTCCCAAGACATCACTGAAAACGAACGTGAAGGTTGTCCATGTTCGGTCAACAAATAAAAAAGGACAACAATCAAACACTACATTTGTTCTACGTTGATGATATGCAGTCGTACAAAGAAGTTAGGCATAAAAACATAAATATACAACTTAATGATCGTCTGTAAGGTAATACAATTACGGCAACATTAAAACATCACGTTTAGTATATAACACGTATAGGTAGATAAATATAAATTGTATGTTGGAAATACGAAATGCATATTGTCCCAATTAATGAAAACTAACATTATATATATATATATATATATATATATATATATATATATATATATATATATATATATATATATATATATATTACTGTTTTGAATTTTCCGAATCATAATTCGATGAACTTTTGTTAAAAAATTAAATGAAGTATCTACTTCAGTTAAATCTATTTTTTATAGATGTCACCCGAACATAAAACCGTATAAAACTATAGTAGTACTATGACTTTCTGCGACTTTCTAGAAATTTCTGGAATCTTCTAGGTCTTTCTGAAACTTTCTAGAATTTGTTTCTTATATCATTGTAAGTGTGTTTTTCTCGGCATGTCATTTAGTTAAGTGGCATACTCGGGCGATGAGACAGAAGATTTTTTCCCCGCAGTAGGTAGCAATTTCTTTTTGCGGTATACTATTTGCCAAACAAGGCTAAAAACTCATTCTGTCTTGCTATTCCAAACATGCTGGAATGCTATTTGCCATTGTTAGTGAATGAAACGAACTCGAATGAGGTTCGAACTCGTCTCTTCGATTTCTCTTTTTGATCCGTTATACCACAACGCAAATTGTTATATGCGTTGAAAATATATAATATATAAGCACTGTCCAATTACACCATAAGCAATATGAAGAACACCTATGTAGAAACAGTCACGAGTTAAATTCATGAACAAAATTCAAACGGATAGAGATATCAACTTAATAATCAATAACAAAATTTATTTAAAGAGATTAAAAAGAAGATTACTAGAAGTAAACTTATATTTTAAAATAAAATATAAATATTTTAATGTACTTTCTATGAATATTTTTCTAATCGACTATTCCATAGAAAATCCCAAAATTTAAAAAAAATTGATTAACTAACAAACATTAAATTAAATTATTTGTAGACAGTTTAGAGACATTCAAATTTATATCAAGCATTATAATCATCATGAATCTCCAAAATAACACTTTCAAAGTAAAAAAAAGAATAACACCGTCTGTTTCTAGCCTTTTTTGTTTTGCTTTTTACAAAGAAAATTAGTGACACCTTCTCTCGTGACTCCCTTCTCTCTTTTTCTCACTATGGGATTTTTCTCTTTTACTCCTTCGCTATCAATAGTTTTTCATAATCTATATATATATATATATATATATATATATATATATATAATCATCTTTTATAAAAAAAATGATAACATAAATATGTTATAAAATCACTACAAAAATAGCCATTCTGTTTCAACACCCTCGGTGTCTTATCAAGTGATACATACATATCTACATATATACATATACATAAATATACCTATCTATAATAACAAGTACCAATATATACATACGTACATATAAATACAACGACATTCAACCAAATAAATATATTTGATTGGTCATTCTAGCTTTTGTAACAATGTTTTCCCCTAGCGAAGGATCATTAATTAATTTGAAACTTTTAAAACCATTTATTTTATCTTCAGCATCATCACTTGATAAGACACCGAGGGTATTGAAACAAAATGGCTATTTTTGTAGTGATTTTATAATATATTTTTGTTATAATTTATTTTTTTTTATAAAAAATAATTATATCTGCTCTACTTTGTATTGAGCGCTCTTTTAAGAATAGTAATTGTTGGTTATTGGAATTCATTCCGTATACACCAATTATATATATATATATATATATATACATATATATATATATATATATATATATATATATATATATATATATATATATATATATACATATAGTCTTAACGTGTGCTATATTTATTGAATAAAGTGCTCAATATCAGAGATAGAGCGTGTATAAAAGTGAACATAGAAGTCAACACTTAGAGGCGACAGTCTGTTTCCTGACGATTGCATATAGCAGGAAACAGACTGTCGCCTCTAAGTGTTGACTTTATGTTCACTTTTATATATATATATATATATATATATATATAATAACGGAAAATCTGTTAGATATTAAATAGTAGCCAAACTTTTAATGTTATATCTTCTCACCCCGAAGGTCAAAAATTAATTTTCCTTATGTAAACTTCACCTTACCTGTCTGACTGTTAATTTATAGTCTTACAGTTAATTGCCCGATTATACTCCTTCAAATCGGCAGTAATTGTCATCAGCATTATCACATGCTCTTCCCCAGTCACATCTTCATTTGAAATGTTCAGGTTGACTTTAATCGTTTTCAGCAGTAATTATCTTGCTGTATGATGTGAAAATTTCTCTTTACTTTTCATTGGCTAGTTACGTTTTGTCAAGAGAGTTTATTTCATTTATTTTGTCAGGAATTAGGCAAGTTAAGTTGAAACCTATAATACTTTAGTTGCGTTGTACCTAGAAGCTATCGAAGTTTCCAAACAAAAGTAATAAATTTTACATTGTATTAATGAATTTTTCTCTGCTTAATCCTTACAAACTAATGAAATGAATGCTAGAAACCATTCCAAGTTCTTGCTCTTTATTCCTAATTGATTCTATGTTGTCGTCAATCCTCATTTCGTGGAATTTAATTTAGTCCTGTATAGGAAAACAAGCTGGAAGTCGCGTTAAAGATTACGTTTTGTCTAAAGATTTTGTAATATTTATAAATATTTTTGATCAAGTGTCATTTGTCAAATCACGAGCTGATTGGATAAAAGTTTTCCACGGGTTAAATAATTATATCTAATAAGTTGCGTTAAAATCCAAACACACCAATGGGTATTTACTTCTCAAATTTGATAACATTACAGAAAATAAAAAAAAATATAAAAATGGTATATATTAGCATATACGTGATTACTACTATTAGAAATAAACTACTAATATTACTACTACTAATAATAATATTAATAAACAAATGAAGAAAATTTAGAAACGTTGTCATGTTTAATTCTCTGACTTTATCAAATAAGATGATTTAGACAAACCCGTTCATATCAGTTGTTTCTTTTCAAAGGTTAACGTTGGCAAATTGGATAACAATCAGGACACATCCATAATAAAAAAGAGAGGGAAAGTTGGATATATATATATATATATATATATATATATATATATATATATATATATATATATATATATACTTTATTTTCAATTTTGCATTAAGTGTGTTTCCAGTCTTGCGAGATCCATCAGGCAATGACTGGATATTTCCACATATTATTAAAAGGGATTGGTTTTCATTATGTTTTCTGATGTGTGTAGCAGAAACCAACATTTTTCTTGGGCTTGTGGAGTAAAGATTCTTCTGGTCAATGGGTAATAAAATAACTAGCGTTGGTCAGAAAAATGCCGAAGGAAGGAGGCCTTTTTTCTCATCGTTTTCTGTACATATATACACGCAATCACACATCAACACAGATAAATTATGGCAAGATAAAAAAAAGCACGGTAGGTTCCACTGGAATTATGGAAAATGTTTTAAAATATACATAAAAAAAATTATATATGAAAAAGAGAAATGGAATGAAAAAAATTGAAGAGACTTAAAATGAAATTAAAGAAAAGAAAATGTAATTTTAAATTGTATACAATTTAGTATAATTTACATGTTGAAATTAATCTTGTTGTTGTTGTAGTTACTATTATTTTTTTTTATTTTTATAATTATTATTATTATTATTATTATTATTATTATTGTATAATCCTTTTCTTTCGGTTCGCAACAAGTAACCTAAGCACAGAGAGCGCATCGTGACAATTTTCAATTAATATTTGAGAAAAATAGTAAAAATAATATAACCTAAAAAACACGCCTTTTACTTAGATACATCTCTCCTTAAGGTATGAACTGTGATCGTGAGAACAATTTATCATTATTTGTATTAGTAGTAATAGTACCGGTAGCGGTAAAGGGATTATCGTAATAATGTAACGGGGACATTCGTTGATCCCAGCTGATCCATGGTAGGTTATTCATACCTCAAACACGCTTGTAATTACCCAGCAGCAAACTACAGAAAGAAGACACATAGCTGAAAATAAATTCCAGTGATAATAAAACCTTCTTTTTTTTTCTTTTGAAATTCACATCTTATGTTTTCTTCCTTTCTGCGTTTTTCGAACAATACTTTATTAATATAATTATGTACAATGTTTTCACTGTTGTGATTTTTGTATCTTCAAATATACTGCTAGCTTGATGTTCGTTTATAATTAAGTTTCTACTATGGCAAAAATTGTTTTTGTAATGTTTTGTAATGGAAAGAAAACTTATTCTAAATATTACATTCTTAAATACACTAAAAATTTTCTTTTACTGAATAAACAGTGATGAAATGCGTGTGGATCCTATAAGTATGGTTGATAATCTATTTACGAAGTCATATTTTAATAAGAAAAAGCGCCGATTATATAATTATAAATATTGAGCGAAAATTGTTATATATGTTTTGGTAAATGATTTTACATGGCCTTGTCTGGCTCCAGCCGCTCTCCCATAGATTGTGTCCAAATTTTTCGGTAATTTTTATACTGCTTCTTACACACTTTGCAAATTAAATGAAACAAAAAAAATAACTCCATTATTATTTACTTTTTTCCTATTTCTCAAATGAAACATGACTCAGTGCACATAGTTGTACTTCGTATGACTATTCCACGAAGTCGTTTCTTGCAGATTGACCACAGATTCTCGAATGGATTCAAATCAGGAGAATTTATATCTACTTTGATTTACTCACTGGAAATGCTTGCCGTCGTATTCGTGAAGCATTAAAGTTTTCGGACGCTTTCTTGGAGTAATTTCAATCACACACTATGGCTGCAGGACAACTAATCGACAGTCGAGACAACATAGTCTGGACATGATGAAAATCTGATGCAATCATGGATGACGCAATATTTTTCAACGACAAACAAATTGCATCATACACGAAAATATATTCATATTACTGCACGTCATTTCAAATTAGTTAATCTTAGGAAAAATAGAAATCGATTACACACTGTCACTCCAGTGGGTCTAAAATTCAACCTATGTTGGAAGAAAAGAAACTAAAGCGGTTGTTTCATTTAATTTATGCAAGGGTGTATATACAACTGTTATCTCCGAACAGGTATTAAACGGGGATTTGAGGAAGCAATTCCTTCATGTCTTAGAAAAGACGAACCTTCATCAGATCTTATTGACTGGCGCTAGAAACCATAAAGAACTTTATGAAATTAAAAAAGAAAACCTTCCAACAGCAGCAACAATGAAATATATATAGCGTAATGTAAATAGAAGAGAAACTAAATACATGAAGTTGTAGACTTTCCACACTACCATCAGCAAAAAATTGGATTATGGCTATATCACGTTGAAATATCAGTTTCCGTACTATCATCGAAGTTAAGACGCGTCGAGGCTGGTCAGTTTCTTGAACTGTGACCGCTTGAGAATACCAGATGATGTAAGCATGGGTGTACGGCTGGTGTAAAGGATAGTGGTGCTGAATTTATAATCGGATAGTCAAGTTCTAATTGTGGCACCATGCATCCTGACGATTTGAAAGAAATATTTATAGATATATGATTTGCTTTTTTACGATTTATCAACCATTTGATAATTATTTAAGGCCGAAAAATATTTTAGGTTTTAAGAATAATTCTTTCTTTGCATTTAAGCGATTTGGGAGAAAGAAAGAGAAAACGAAGAAGAAAGAAAGAAAAAATATTACGAGACGGGTCATAGGCGAACACACACACACACGGCTTAAGAGACGGAAATGAGGAGGAAAAAGGTTATAGTTGATAGGTATCAGATGTCGAAAATATCTAGGTCACCTACGAACAAGCGTTGACCAATTTCCGGTGGTCCACGAAAAATGGAATTTTGTTATCAATGGATGTCACCAAAAGAAAAAATCCATTGTTGAACATTGACGAAACACAGACGGTCTTCCCTGGGTGGAAAGAATTAAAATCCCACACAAGAAGTTTTTTTTTTCTTTTGACAGAATAAACTTTTGGCCTGTGATAATAAAGATTTTTTGTTATCAACACATGGGCCGAAAGGAAAATGAAATATTTTTATTTTTGCTTTAGAGACGCCAGGTCGGCTAGGAAAATTTCTTTCTTAGATCATGTCCAATTAGCGATAAACTGCCTGACAAACGCCACGTGTTAAAACCGAGGGTTGTCACCTCGGCCGCTCATAATAAGGGCGATTTAATTAATTTTTTTTTAGTTAAGCAAGGTATTTCTTTCCGAAAACAAAGCCACGGGTTGTTCACGCCCGACTAAGACGTCATTGGCCAAGTGGATCACATGACGCACGAAGGAGGAGGAAAGATACCCGACTAAGACGTCATTGGCCAAGTGGATCACATGACGCACGAAGGAGGAGGAAAGATACCCGACCAGGACCTCATTGGCCGAGAGCGGTCACGTGACGCACGAAGAAAATCAGTCGACGCCTCTATCAGAGTGTAAGTGTGAGAAGCCGATATGAAGAAGTGGGGATGGTAGTGCACGCCCCTCAGAAGCACGGTAAGAGCGTGGGAGTGAGAAAAGAGTTACCAAAAATGGAAAAGAGTGGAAAATCCCTAACCAGAAATAAGAAGGGTGGATACGTATTTAGAATTATCGAAGAACCCCTGTCGCCGACAGACCCACCCCAGTTTTGACGGCGTCAATAAAAACGAAGCCCCACCAGACAGAAATGAGTTCAGCCGCGGACGGCAGGCGGAGTTGAGCCGAGGACGGCGGGCAGAGTTCGTTCGCCCCTAGCGGGCAGAAGAGGCCAGTTCGTTTGGCCCTGACGGCAGAGATGAGTGCCCAGTAAGTTTGAGCCCCGGACGGCAGGCAGAGATGAGTGCCCATTGTTGAAACCGCATCAAGATAGCTGACCAAGATTCACGCACACTTTTGGATTCTTCTTCAACCAAGAACAAGTAGTTTGAAGAGCGACTTAGAATCAGACCACAGAAATAAGTTTTTCGACTTTCGTCCAAAGACACACCGAAACACAAATTTCTTAGAGAGCAGACAACTTGAAGCGTTAAAGTTTGCCTAGCGAAAGCGTCGTGCCACAATCCACAGAACTGGTCGGGAAGTAGACATAGTCCTATGTACCGAACAAATAGACATAAAAGTTTGTTACATTTTTCTTTGATACTTTGGACTTTGTGAGTTTTCATTTGTTTTCTTCTTTTATACATAATTGTGTGTTATCACCCCCGTTGAACTCAGCTTGCATTACGGCCCCACCCCCTGTTTGATCTCGTCTGTCTAAGATCAATTCACAACGTGGGTAGACAGACTGGAGATCAGTGCAGTTACCCTGGTAACCAGGCGTTGGAAGCAGGTTGGGAACGGCGAGGCTGGTATCAATCTAACCAGATTCCTACCCGAATCACCAAAGGGTTAGAACGTCACGTTTGGAGCAGCGACACCCGGACAATTGGTGCTGTTTAGGGACGTCACAAGTAGCGCCGTGGTAGATCAGGATAGAACGTCACAGTCGGCGCTGCGACCGGGGGACGACGTCACATAATTTCGGTTGATTTAAATGTTGTTTTTTTTTTCACATTGTACAAGACGCAGGGGTCACTATTGGTAAAGCATTACTTTAAGTGGTAATTTATATGTTGTTTAACTCTAGATTCGAGCAGGTTAAGATTGCAGCGTTCAGAAAAAGGTCCTCATGAGTGTATTTTCTATAGAGGAGGGCCTCAAGGAAAGAAGTTGTCCGAGTGTAGGTTACTTTTCACCGGTGGGATACGGAGAGAATGTTGGTGGTTCCCTACTCTGGAAGTGGCATCGCTGGTCTTAGTCGTGATGGTTAGACGTGACGGAACCGAGGAATGTAGTTCATCCGAATATATCCTTGGAAGTAAAAATAGAAGAGTGAGAGGCTCGCTACATCTTGACTGTGAGAGAGAGAGTGCGGAAAATAATTCGTCGCCAACAAAGACTCGTTGATGCAGTTAAACTATATAAAAAGTTGATAGTGAGCACTGGTCAGTTCCCGCTATTATATGACAACAGTAATCCATTTCCAACCTGATCTGTTTCTTGTAAAGGTAGACAAGGATATGAGGAGTCAGGTTCATACTCGAGCGGTACAGGGAGCCAACCATTTTCCTTCCATCTTTAGTGATGTATCATATATTACAAGTTTCATTTGAGGTCAATGTTAGTTATGCTCACACACGCGCAGATTAATCCACCGCATCTTCCACCAGCTATAAGTTAATTAGCAAGACTTTCATTACTAAACTATTATTAACTCAATTTTTTTTTAATTCTTACAATCTATACCTAATTACTGGCTTTAAATAACCTGCAAAATGTTCGTAAACCGTAGAAAGAGTACGATTCAACAAACAATCAAATATCATAATCAATAAAGAGGACCATCTCAGAAATTTGGAAACAATATGTTGAGTTCAAATTTCTGTCAAATCCATCTTTTCTCTTCTCACATATGGGTTAAGTAACATGGTAGCTTTGAAAACCATTTTTGGAGAAGGAAATGAGAAAATGATTTGAACGTGGGGGTTATATATTCTACCCAGTCAAAACGAACTTACTATGAAAAGCACTGCAGCAATTCCTAGCGTGGTAAATCTCTAGCCCTATGATGGCCAAAGGAAACCGTGACGGTAAAAAAGAAACATCGTGCCTATTATTTGATTATTTCTAAGTCAAAATCAAACTGCACTTAATCGTTTTCTCAAAACATTCTTACAATCTAAAAATATCTCCAGTATTTAAATAAACTGCAAAGACTGTCTATATTTCTGAGATGAGGTATTATGTACAGTATTTACATTAGTCGGACTATTGTCCTCATCTTTGTCGCCATATTCGCCAGTGATCGAAATAAAGGGTTCAGTTCGAAATTCCAACCACCTGAAGAAGGCCAGAGCGTACAACGGCCGAAACGTTGTGACAAATATGGCGACAAAGATGAGGACAATAGTCCGACTAATGTAAATACTGTAAACTGCAAAGAGTAGATAAGTCGTAAAAATGAATCAATCAATAAGCAAAAAGTTAAAAAGAAAATCCACATTAACAGTAGAAATTTCGATAACAGTGAAAATGAGAAATGTATTTGTTTAAAAAAAAATTATAATATAATATTCTTTATGAATTTCCACGAACATTGTCTATGAATGAATGACGAATTAGTCTTATACTTTCTTCTATGTGCAGTGTCGTTTCTGGACGTAGGCGATCATGCCTCTCCACCTCCATTTATATTTGCAGCTCTCAACAAATTCCTTCCCTCTGCCACCCCCCCAGACCACGTTCTATCATCCACTTGCTTAAGGCCGCTAGGTATATAATGCGTTGTTTTCCCTTCTCACTTTTTTCCTCTTCGAATCATGAGTATCACATTCTCCAGGTTCTCCTTCCTGATTATGTGTCCCAGAAATTTCAGCTGCCTCTTCCGGATGTTAGGCATAATCCTCCTCCATGTTTGAATCCTAAGACTTCATTGTTACTCACTCCCACGATCCATGATATCCTTAGCATCCTTCTGGAGAATAATTATCACCTTCGCCTCGAGTCTCTTGTTCATCGTTAAGGAAATCATCTAACATTCGCTTAATGCGATAATACCACTGTTAAGGGTACAAGTAAAGTGATGAAAAATGGCTTGCTGTCAATGTAAATAAATTTTAGATATAGGCTGAAAGCATCTTCTATACAGAGCCATACATAGCTATATATTATGAGGCATAATATATATATATATATATATATATATATATATATATATATATATATATATATACGTATACATATATCTATATAAATTTACATATATATATATATATATACATATAAATATATATATATATATTTACATATATGTATGTATACAGATATGTATTTACATACATATATGTATATATACATTTATATAAATATATACATATATATATATATATATATTTACATATATGTATGTATACATATATGTATTTACATACATATATGTATATATACATTAATATATATATATATTATATATATATATATATATATATATTATATTTTATTATATTTTTTATTAAAATAGTTGTTACCGATTCTCTAACTGCTGAATAATATCTCCCAAATTGTATCTTATTTCAATAATAAATACATTATGATTAACATGTCGTTTGATTATTCAAATCTCCACATCATTTCGCCGATTCAACTGGACAAACTTACGTTTCTAACTCGTCATTTTATCTTCATCTCTTCAACTGTCTGTTGACCGACATAAAGCATTGTTATTAATATTTAATAAAGCTGACAACCTGTAGACTTGAAGTTACGCGATTTGGAGCAAACCATAGACTAGAATGACAAGCAACAAACAAAAATAATCACAACCAACTGTCACTAGTTCCTTCGTGATATAATCATTATTTATAAGTGGGACATCAATTTTCGAACTGCTTCAGTCGTCTCCTCACAATACCTAACTTTACCTATTTATATGAATGCGTTTTGAGATGTTTCTGAACTTATATGTTGTTTAGAAATAATGTATACAAAAAGCGGTTTTATTTTTGATTGCTCGATTTGATATGCAAATAAGCATTTGTATGAAGAGTAAGACTTTGTCAGCGTGAACACGTTTTAATTAGAAAATGTTGAATCTGTGTCTATAATGATTAATACGCGTTGCATTTTCAGTCAAATGATTTATCTGTATCAAATGTCTATAAAACAAATTTTGTGATAACGTAAATTAAAAATTTATAGGTAGCAATAAAGCAAGAGTTTTAATTTGAAAGTAATAATAAGTGTAATGGTAAAAAAAAGGAGAGAAAAGAAAATAAGATATAATGATGAAGTAATGAAAGAAAGAAAATAATAAAAATAGAAAGCAGAATACCGTAAAATCGATCGAGATAAGACAAGTTGCTTGATTTTGTGTCGCGCCATATCAACATTTCTATGGATTATTTAATTCCAAAATCTAAATATTTTTAACATAATTTTTATGGTTTCATGTAAATATATTTTCAAGCAATTTGTATTACTTCAAATAGAGACAAAATTCATTGTTGGTAGTTTTGTTAGAAAATGTATTGCTGGTAATTTTATATCGTTTTATTGCTGGCCATTTTGCTTTTAAATTTTATGACTGTCATTTTACTATAAATAGGTATTGTAGGCCATTTTATAGCATAAAATGCATTGTTTTCGTGGTGATTTGTTTTTGCTTGGAGTTTCACTATTTTCCCATACCTTGGACCCTACCAAGTGTTACTACACCGGGTGATGTTGGATCTGGGAACAACAGCATTTAAGAACTTATTCGCACTTCTCAAAATCTTCAATCGCCCGATTACAAACTTTGTTGCATAATTTAGTTTATCGTCATACACAGGATTGGGATATGACAAAATAAATTATTACTTAATGAAGTGTGTGATATGGACATAAGTGAAAGAAAAAGAAATTGATGTAATGATATGTTAAATAGGTAACTATTGACATTAGACATTAAGAATTTAATACTGTGGTGTTCAGGTCAATTCTTCAAAATATTGTTTCCTTTGAAGAAATTTCGCTGGAACGCTGTTGTGTAGAAAAACGTCCGACTTGCATTACGCTCATTGTTAAATCTGGACTGGTACATCCGCTATCATTAGGACGTCTGCTCATATGACAGTTGTTGCAAAGTGAGCCACAAGACATAGCGTTGTGCCGTACGCATAGCCGCACCGAACTAAGGTGTTATTGTATTATCAATCTATGTCTCTAATGTGATTAAAACTTTTCTTCACTCAATCTTTTGTTCCGGTGCTTCTTTACAACATTATTAACCAGCACTACGAACGTTATACGAGCTTTATTAAAAAAATAAATAAAATAAATAAATAAATAAAAATATCTTCTTACCAAAGAAGAACACTGAGAACTCTACTTGTAGTAAGTCGTGCTTTGGCTGTAATTGTTTGAATTTGTTGCATTATGAACTCTTCGTAACTCTTTCATGAATATAGATATAGAATAGCGAATTCTTTTCAATGGTTCCACCATGATGAAACCTCTTACAATAATAGCCGGCTAGTTTTTTTCCGAGTGTCCCGACTGGAAACGACTACTCAGGCACATTATTTACTTAGTTATTGAGCATGAGAGAAACATTTGGACTGATCAATCGTTTGAAGAAGTCCAGAACGCTGACACCCTCGGTCACGATGACTTGTGCCTGTGTGTTTGTATAGACGACCAAAACAAAAACGAATAGAAAAGTATGACCTGTGGAGGGAAGACAGAAATAAACACCAAAAGTGTCAAATCAGCAAAACAAAAGTTTTCTGAGTCTGAGTATTTGACCATCATTCCGGATAATAAATTAGTTTTTTGAACATAAATATATAACTTTTTCCAACCAACGGGTTGTGCTCCCGCCAACAACAAATGCATGCTTCATTATCCCCTTGAAGACTATTTAAATAAAATCTGTCGATGGACAAAACCAGCAAAGAGATAAAAAAGGCCACATATGACAACATTTCATTACGCGCTGATTCAAAGAGATTTCCTTACTCATTCACGCGTCTTCCTCACCAAGCTATGTAACAGTTACATTCTTTTACAGCAAGCTACGTGACATTTACGCTTTTTCTCACCAAACTACATGACACTTACACACTTCTTAAGCTAACTACGTGACACTTACACATTTTCACTTGTACATATTTACTTGAAAATATTTTTTTAAATATTTAAATTATTGCTTGTTTAAAAAAAACTAAAATATAAATAAGTACTCTATAAACACCAGGACGAAAGAGAAAAGCAAAATAACTTTGTGTCTGTCTTTAACTTAAGAAATATTTTAATTAAAAATAAGACATCTGTTTCAAACAAGTTAAAAAAAAAAAATTAAAAATACTTGCTTCATCAAAAATCGTATTTTTAAATCTTAATCACATAAATCAGCTTAGCTTAAATTATTATGCGCCGGAAGGATGCACCGTGGATGCCTGCCAGCAATTACAGACATTTAGTATTATATAGATAAACCGCGAATAATTGCAGATTAATGTAAATTACTCTGAGTAAGAATGAAATGAAAGTTTACAAACATCCATATAAAATAGCTTTGAAATATCGATATTCTGACACATGACTATTTCTGATCAATAAAATATTGAATATATAATTGTTTACACTTATCCAATAACCGATTGATAACGATATAAAATGTAATTGAATTTGCTTGGATCCTACCACAAGTGTTACGCTTTTTCTCAGCAAACTACATGACACTTACACACTTCTTAAGCTAGATACGTGACACTTTTAAAAACAGTTGTCAGTCCGTCTGTATGACAGTGAATGTTGCACAATTTATTTACAGGTGAAGAAAAGACTCTGATACACATATGTGAATATTCAACCTACAACACGACATATCTTGCCTGCAAATTATGTTCGCTCCTATATGTATCAACCCGCTTTACATGACGTGGAATTGGTTGTAAGATTCGTCATTGATGCTTTGGTTATATTTATGAAAGCTATAATGCATAAGGACAACGGTGTACCAACGGAAACATAGTCTTGGTGAAATTTTCTTTTTTCGAAACTGTGGGTGCTTCGTATATGATCATGCCATTAAGACAATCGTTTCCGATTGCCACAAAGAATCTATTTCTCATCACAATTCACTACTCGAACTAGAAATGTATCATTGGAATTTTGCAGATAAATCATCAAACACATTTCAAAATGGAGAAAGTTCTGACTTTCATTGATTTCCTATGGAACCACTTTATCGAGTTTCATCACCTTGACAGTGTTATTGAGATGGACCGGTATTTTCGAAATGCTAACATCTTTTACTCGAGGCAATGCCTTGAAGCTGGTTCTGATAGACTATTTTTTGTCAGATGTTGATTGTCAATGTCAGATCAATATCTTCTACCAAATATATGTTCAAGTCTAGTATCCCCACTATGGTACGTCAGAAACCAGTGTCTTATTGTTCGAGAAAAAATGGATGATTTACCCTCTGCTCTGTCTATATTGGAAGAAGTTTCCGAATCATTTTGATCGTGATTGAACGCATGGAAAATAGGCCAAATTATATATTCATATTTCATGTTCAAAATGAGAGGCATGTAATATTTTAAGTTAAATTCTGTAAGAGATCGATATAAAAGTAACAAAGACGACACTTAGGATAGGCAATATCGTTTTGAGATGATTTATACTAATACTAGATGAGAGTACAATTAAAAAGGTTTATTTTGAATCGCGCATTATTTTTCGGACAAAAAGAAATAGATACATAAATTTAAAACAATTCCTGATTTATAGATGGTAATGGCAATGTAGAGTTTAACCGTTTCCTCCTAAGGAAACATTCGACATAAATTGACCGAACATGTTACTATCGATTGAAATTTATGAAATCTTTCCCTTGAAACTGTTTTTCACAAAAACGATATTTACATAGTTCATTAACCTATCGAAAAATCTAGTACTGATGGGCTTTTCTTCCTTAAACCTTTGATTAAATTACTGTGGAAAGACAACGACATTATGCCATTATTTTCAATTCAACTTACAAGTCATAGATAGAGAGATAGATAGATAGATAGACCAGTGTTTATTATAGTTGATATATATTTAGAAACCAAATAAAATGCGGACGCACTAAATAACTAACCTAGATTAGCTGTTATCAACTACATTTGCACGCTAATAAGCAAATCATGTAAAACATTTATCTCGCTTTTTATCAATCGCGCCCACTCTTTATTACATTTTAAAAAAATATATTCCAACTATACATCATTTGTCTAATTTCCTGGAAACTACCTGAAAAAATGAAATTCTAAGAAAGTTATCACTTCTAACTGCAAAACAAATTTCCCTGTTGAGTAAAAGCTTTGGTCTGTGAATTCGTTGATATAGCGTTTGTGACTTCAACAACTGGGTCCAATTAGCGGGAAAGTAATAACTGACCAATCATAAATAAAAAAAGAACTAAACGATAGCCTAACTGATGAATCATAAATAAAGTAAGAACTATAAGATATCCATAGTAATATGCAGTGGAACGAGAACAATCAACTTCTGCAGATTAAATAATATGTGGAGTTCGAAATTCCATGTAGGTTAACCAGATCGATATACATCTGAGGAAGGCGGTTTTGATAACAATTAAAAAAAAGGAAACAATAGTCCGTATATAACTAGTGCAAATAATGATAGCTCCTCGTCCCAGAAATTATAGCAAACATTATCTGGAAAAAGTTTTAACAGACTGTTAAATGTGGGACGCGATTAAATAAACAATAAGATATAGTGAATAAAATATCTTCCTTAGTTTACAGAAACAGGGAAATTATGGTCAGGAAGAAAGGAAATGATTGTCGAAATGTTGTCTAATATCAGTCCGCCTCTATGACAGTGAATTCTGAACAATTTTTTTTACAGGTGAAGAAGTGACTTGAACCAAATAGGTGTCATTCTTCAGAAGAATTCTGAGAATAGCGTAGACGGAACATATGAAAATCTAGCATATTCAAGGAAAATTGAAATGAAAATAAATTACACAAAGAGGAAGAAGGAAAGATGGCTTGGAGAATTTAACCATCGCAGGATATCCTGAAATCCAAACCGATAGAAAGAAATAAGGATTAACACACGAAACGTACTTTGGTGGTTAGAGCAGGGAATGAGTTAGATAGTAAAATACTTACATTGATAATAGTTATAAAGATTAGGCAGTTGCAGAGAGCCACGATCGCTCACCCCTGAAGAGACATAGTTTATAAAAGGAGTCAAAATGCTAGATCAACTGCTCGAAAATAGACAGAACAAGCAGACGAGACACTTCCAGGTAGATAGATCGATTTAGCCAATATGAACTTGGAGAGGTGGTGGTAAATGTAGAAATGGACTGGCTAATAGATGATGGAACGCTGTAACAGCGTCGAGTAAAGACAAATGGGATATATTCTTTTGCTTGGTTCACTGACTTAGATAATTGTCTCGAAATTGGCAAGATCGTTTCTTTGGCTTCTCTAATTCTTTGAACAATTTCTTCAACAGACGTTTGGCTTACACGGCTACCCTCTACCACTTTTCATTTACGCTGATTCCGATTTCCCCAGCTGCTACATAAAGTGTATTCAATTCTCTCTTTTACATTTGTCTTTTTTACATTCAACTCCCCGTGTAATTTTACTTCTGCCTCCATCACCTTTTTGGCATACACGTCTCCCCCAGATAGATTGCGCTGAAGCGAGACAAATCGTTTTTGCAATGATTCCGAGGTGAATTAGTGGGACTTTCCGCTTTACGTTAGTTTTGTTATTTTCCTTGTAATTTATCGATTACAAAAAGGTGAATAAGAAAGTCGGAAGAAACTGATGTCGTAGAATGGGGAGTGGATACATTAGAATGAATGAAGAACCCAAATGAAAGAAGGATTAGGCTGAATATGCAGAAGAATAAGTATTAGGATCCATCCTAAATAAATAAAATAAATGTATTAGAATGAAATAATAAGCAGCTACAGAATGAAAGAATGAAAATCGTTGGAACAAAAGAAGTATCCAATGAAAAAATAAAAATAAAAATGAAAGAATAAATCTCTATCTATATTTCTGAGATAATCTATTGTAATTATTTACAATATTTACATTGTTCGGATTATTATCCTCATCTTCATTGCCGTATTTACGACGTTTCGACCGTATTACGCTCCGGCCTTCATCAGGTAACTGGAATTTCGAACTGAACCCTTTACTTCACCCACTGGGCTCAATTGCTCTAGTTCTACGTGCCATGCATCCGGATGTCTAAATATCAGTTATCTTCCTTTAACTCCTCTCACCAAGTTTTGGATCACCTCAGATGTGGGTAGGTACTGACCCCACAATTCTTTTGGGTCAAGTCTCTGGATTCAACTAACGTGTTTATGCATTGGGATATGTGTCCTTGAAATATCGTGAATATGGCAACAAACAGTCTGAACAATGTAAATAGTGTAAAAGAAGCATTTTAATGATTTTTACATAGTGATGTTCACATAGTGATGTTCACATAGTGATGTTCACATAGTGATGTTCACGCAGCGATGTTTATAGTGTACATGGCCCGAGAGTTAGAGGTTATTAAATAATTAAGAGGAACCATTTATACGGATTGGTGGAGAAGATAACTTAGACT
This sequence comes from Acanthosepion pharaonis, assembly GCA_903632075.3. Taxonomy (NCBI): domain Eukaryota; kingdom Metazoa; phylum Mollusca; class Cephalopoda; order Sepiida; family Sepiidae; genus Acanthosepion; species Acanthosepion pharaonis. The sequence continues at coordinate 1,072,412 of CAHIKZ030005567.1, forward strand.
TGAAAAGGTTAAAATTGTAGTGATGAAGAAAATCGGCTCGACAAAGCAGTGGTTCGTGGAAATCAGCTTCTGGAGTAGTATTTAAATCTCGACAGTGATATAAGAAGAGGTTAAGAATGGCTCACAACAATCTAAGTAGCGTTTACCTGATATTAGCTGTGAAGTTAGAACTGCTAGAACTAAGGTATGCAGTTCGTCGTACCACTTTCTATGGAAATAATGATACAGTAGTTGGAGGCTTGCTGCGTTTCGTCTGTGAAAAAATGACTGTAGGATGGAAAATAATATGTGACCCACAATGACGTGGATACGATTTTAGATTCTATTGAGACAGGAATGTCACGATTCGGAAGCTCCTGTCCTTATATGGAAAATTACTCGATTTTAGGCCTGATCTGATTCTTGTACAGGTAGAGAACATCAGTTTGGTTTGGTTTATTTTGTTTTACGGCATATTTGCCACAATGGGCTATTTAATGCCGAGAATTTTTTTTATTGCTGGTAATATTTTGTTTTGTTAATAATATATTTCTGTGAATATATTTCCTTCAAAAGTATATTGCTGATAATATTTTTTTTTCCAAAATAATTGCTGGTAATAGTTTACTATTTGCCCACAGCTGGGACGTTGTTTATCGTCTTACCCTGGACGCGGATGTAGTTTAACGTCTTACCCAGGACGAGTAGAGCACAGCAGGAGGAATCAGATACATACTGGAGCTGTACAGCAAATCGACTATGTTCCCTGCATATTTAGCTATTGAACTTATGAACGAGCTACGGCTGATATCGTTTCGCGGTATATTAACAACTCTATGAGTTATTTAACTCCGAAATCTAAATATTTTCTGCGTAATTTTATGTTTTCAACTACATGTATTCCGTAGATTATTTTATACTTTCAGTGTAAATATTTATTATTTGCCCGTCGCTGGAATCTGAACAGATGCTAATATCCCGGGACAGCGTGACCTTGGAAACCATAGCAGTTAATTGGTGATATCACGCTCCTTAAAACTTCCAGTCTCCTGGGCAGAGGCAAAAACGAAATGAATTTATTAAAACAAAGTATCTGTTAACAAATAAACAAAATGTCCTTAGCAACTAGAAGCATTTATAAAACGCTATTGTATTCATATTAATTTCGTTTTTCCCTTGAAAATTTCACATTGGAAGAAACGCGTCGGGTAATAATACAATTTTCCTATTCTCTTTTCACGTTATATGCATTAATTTTTTTCTTCAGGTCAACTCTAAGCTGAGAATGATTTCACACACACACATATACACACACACACACACACACACACACACACACACACATACATATATATATATATATATATATATATATATATATATATATATATATATATATATAAAGAAATGGACAAAGTCCGACAATTTATTTTATTAAAGACATTTTTATGTTTAACGTTCTTTTTTATAGATACAAGTATTTAAGTAAATGTTCTGTTTATAATAAACAGTATTAAATAACATTTGCCGGCCTGAATGTCCGAGAAATGTTCATAGAAAATGACGGTTCCGTATAGGATGCAGGTTCGAATCCTGTCAAAGGACGAATATTTTCTATGAAAATTTTTCGGACATTCAGGCCGATAAATGTTATTTAATACTGTTTATGTTCAAACATAAAAATGTCTTTAATAAAAAATAAATATAATATATATATATATATATATATATATATAATGATATAACACACACATACATATATATATAATATATATATATATATATATATATATATATATATATATATATAATTTGTAAAGTAGAAACAGAAAAAAAATAATTAGAAACATGCAGTCATATATTGCTACGTAAAATCACTCTTCCTATGAGTGAATACTGGTTAATTTCTTAACAGATGAAGAAACAGACACACACGAACATATATATTGTATGATTTGGCAGGATGTTTTCATTGAGACATCTTTCATATAATAATTTAATCATGTTTTGTCTACTCTATTTTAGTTGATGTAACTGAAAATAGTAGACGAAACCTATCTAAATATATACTAAATCAAGATATTCTCCTATTCATTGCGAAGAATTTAGCATTATAGCAGCAGTAACCGTCGGAAATACATTGTTCCAAAGTGCTCAACTGACAAGCGTATGTATATATATATATATATATATATATATATATATATATATATATATATATATATATATATATATAATATGTGAATATATATCTAGAAAATAGGAAGGAACTGGTAAGGTAAATAATACAAAGTCCCTTAGTATTTTTGTTATTATTTTTAAAAAATAGTGCTCGATACAAATGTAGAGCATAAATATAATTATTTATTTAAAAATATGATTCCAAATCGCGACATAAGAAATCCCATGTTTCAAAACAAGAGTCTAAAACTTCAATATAATTATTTAAATTAAATTGAGTTAAAATAATCTCTGTTCCATCTTCAAGCGAAATTTTTTTGGAATAGCGTGTATCTGAAATTTACGTGCTTTAAAAATTGAAATCAAAATTTCCATAGTAACAGCTAGCGCTGGGTAGGCGGGTGTTGGGTGTTAATAATAAGTATCAGTTACGTCGAGGAAGTTTACCCTTTTTAAATTAGAAGAGACCATTATCTTTAAGTTTAGTTTTTTAAATTTCTTAAATATAATTTTTCTGACTTTTTCAATCTTAAAGCTAGTAGAACTCCTCACCACCATGAGCCCGTCATCTCTGTACAGTCCGATGTCCTTAATATCAATTTCGCGGTGTGCCGTTAAGTTGGACAGTATCAGAAGACCAACAAGGTCAAAAGACTCTGCAGATTCTAATGGTCCCATAGTGATGTCAAACAGGTCGTTATTGTTTTTTATCCATTGGTCCCCATTATGAATGATAACCGATTTATAATTATATATATATATATATATATATATATATATATATATATATAGTTAGTTAGTTAGTTAGTTAGTTAGTTTATGAAAAACTAGGTAATCCGTATAGATAAACATAAGGAGGATAAAAAAGTGGTCTAAAATATCACTTTCAAAGTAAAGCAAAATAACAACGTCTGTTTCTAGCCTTTTTTTACAAAGAAAATTAGTGATCTCTTCTCTCTTAACTTCCTTCCCTCTTTTTCTCTCTATGGGTTTTTCTTCCCTACCCCTACGATATCAATATATAACTTCCGTTAAGTTAACCGTTTAAATGTGTCAATGTCTGCTAACTCACTCATGCCTTCTCTCTCTCACTTACTTACTCACTTCGTTAATTTTACATATGTTTAATACAGCCCGTCAAAAATATGTAAATTTTCTTTTCATTTTTTGTTTGGAACTAAAGTCTGATGATCCGCAGTCCTTTTAAAAAATCTGTGGTGAAATAATTTATTACATGGAACATTAAATTTAACATTTACATTGAGCTCTCTGGATTTTATACTCCTTTTTTTTCTCTTATTTTTTTATTTTTTCGTTTCAACCTTTTGAAGTAAAGTCTGATGGTCCGCAGTCATTTAAAAGGGCTGTGGTGAAATAATTTATTATTTATTACCTGAAAGTGGTTAGTTTTTTTATTTAAATATATATATATATATATATATATATATATATATATATATATATATACATATTGCAGTGAAAGTTACGACAAAGTGTATAAACATTTCGTATTATACAACAGTTAAGCGGTTATACATAAGGATGCTGAGAATAACACGTACAGAATTTCAGTAATTAAATTTTAAGATGTATAACCTGTAATGTGTAACCCTTAGGTATTCATGCAACTACTCGTATAACTTGAAGTACCGATAAATGTTGAAATTATCCCGCGAAAGAACAGTTGATATAATTCCTATTGTACGGTAAACTTTCATATACACAAGTTAGATAAGATTGTTGTTAGATTTTTTGCTTCTTAATGGATTTATCCCGTTTGTTTGAGTGAAATAATTTTAAAAAATCAGATAAGCCGTGTTTATAATTTCTTTACACGAGATTATATTCACCATGTGTAAATGTTTTAAAATTCTCACAATACAAAATATTGTTGAAGTTAACATTTTTGTCGAGTTTTACAAACTCTAAGTTTCTTTAAGTTATACCATCCAATCGATGATATTTGAATAAACTGATTTGTTTGGAAAAATCCTTTGACAAAAACCCTACTTTGTCGTTTAATAATTTCCTTAATTTAATTAAATTTTGTAGGACATCATGTGCGTGTTCACGGGCGCGTACATGTGTCTCTGCATGTGCGTGTGGCTTACATTAAAACATTTTAATCTCCGTCTACAGGAGCAAATAACAACACTCACTTGTCTGAAATAAGACAAACGCCAGAATAAAATTAGCACTAATTACCGCATGCAGGAAAATCTTTCGTACCGTCTATCATACCTACGACAACTTGTTCAACAGAAACGTAAATAGAATCTCATCACATAAATCAATAGACTTTATTCTAAACACCAAATTTTCGAATAATATATTAAACAAAATAATGATGAATAAACTGTGAATGTATAGATAAATAGAAAAAAGGCACAAGTTTCATGACCGAAGATTAATCGAAGCATTTAAGAAATGAATTGGGAAAGAATGGTCCCTTCAATCGCCAACTGCACTTAATCCACAAATTTCCTATACTTACTGGGCGTAAAATTATTTGAGGAATTTTGGTCCTAAACTGACATTCGCCATCTTTTGTTTTTATTTTTCCTATGTCCACATTTCCTGTGCCTTAATATAGACGAATATATTTGTATAGAAAAATCTTCATATGTAACTATCTATATTTATATTGAGGAATCTTTATCCTTATCTATCTATCTATCTATCTATCTATCTATCTATCTATCTATCTATCTATCTATCTGTGTTCATTATCATACACGAATCATGCTTTTAGGCGTGTCGTTGGGTAGCAAAATCTACAGACGACGCTGCAAAATAAACGTGCGAGAATTTCAATTCTTCAATCATTATCCGCTGATATCCAACCAGAATGTTTACTTTGATGATTTTCTTTGTTCTCTTGCTGTTTCTTCTCAATATCCCCCTCTCCTTCGAACTCTGTCTCTCTTTCTGCCTCTCTCTCTCTCTCTCTCTCTCTCTCTCGATGCAGGCACACGCACATATACACACATATGTATGTTTTGTTTTCTTATTTTTAGTTTCTCTGTTCACTGAAAATATCATAATCAGTAAATTTTACACACACACACACACACACATGTATATATATATGTAGTATATATTAATATATATGAGGAAAATTCTGAAAGTAAATGGGAAAATAAAAATATATATTCCGGGTGTCTGTTATTAAATGTGTTTATTTTGAATTTTTAAATTAATGATTTTATTCTTATATGTATGACACTAAATCTGTACTTCTCCCTTTCTCACCGCATCCATATTTCTCTGCTTCTTCCTCATTCTTTCTCGAGCCTATTTTCTTTCATATATATATATATATATATATATATATATATATATATATATATATATATATATATATATATATATAATGACGTATTCATACATTTAATTTATTTCTGCAATAACTCAATTATTTATCAGAGCCATTGTCTTATTGATGATTGTTCTTTTTTGGGTCTTATATAGAGAATCTGTAATTTGCATCTTACAATTATCAATTATTATACACTTGGTTGTTGTTTCCGAAATAGAATCAAATCATTCTTTTCTAAATTTACGCAAATGTAAAAGAAAATCGTAAGCTTGTTAGGTGAAAATTGATTAGAGAAAGACGAACGCTGTCCCGTGTAAAAAAAAAAATGCACTAATAATGTGACTTCAATGAAAATGAAATAATAAAAAAATATTATTGATATTTTGGAATTCAATATAAATCATAATAAGAAACAATGATAATCTGGAAGCCTTGCAGAAGTATTAAAGTATGGATGAGCAAAACGAAAACTTTCATTTTGTATAGTCGATCAGTTTCCCAACAAATCAATGTATTTAAAATCTTATATTTCATTCAGTTTTTATCATTCTATTGGAGGTGAAAATGACTTTTTTTATATCAAATTACCAGCGTTGGTAGCCTTTTGTCATTCTCTTTTGCATCAAGTAAGTAATTTACTAACCAACGGAATCGATTATAAGCGTCATATTGTAACGAATGCAACCAAAGATTAAATTATAGATATATATTCATAGTTCCGGTAGATCTTCTGAAAAAATATCATCTTTTAATAAGTATAATGCTAAACTTCATTTCTTATTTATTTTCAAAATGAATGATAGGACATCTGTTTATGAAATTAAATTATAGCTGTTATTGAAAATGCATTCACTCTAATGCGAGAGAACAGTATTCAGAACTATTGTATCGATTCACGGCAGTGGTCGTTGAGACATAACCAATTCGAACTCTGTTGTCCGTTTTCTCTATCTGTGCTGATAAACATTGCACCAGCAGTAATATAAAATTTTAAGATCAGAAATCAAAACTATGAGGAAAAGATTGTACGAAATTAATTATGTCTCAAAATTTTTTGGATCTTTGTTAATCTTTGTGATTTTCTGAAATAATCTGAATTAATGCAATGGCATTCGTTGGCTATTTTTCCTCCTGATATATATCTTCTTATTTGTTATGTGAAAGAAGCGATAGCGAACGAAGCTTCTGTTTCTCGTTGTTTCTCGTTTTTTCTCGTATTCCCTCATAGCAACCATTGCACTTACCTTTCTTTTTGTGTATGTATATTTTATATTCATTGTGATTGATTAATTTTTTTTCTATGGCTTACCGACCTTTTTCAAGGTATTTAATCCTGACAATATTTTTAAATTGTAAGATTTTTCTAAATAAGAATGACCTCGTTATATACAACTAAATAATTAACCCCATGGAGGAGAAGAGGCGGATTCATACCTTTCACAGAGTTATTCACGCGTAAATGAGGATGACGAACCCAACTGGAATTGATATCCGCTTTCCGATTAACAATTCCGATACATTTTATACTGCACCGCCTGCCTATCGAAACTTATATCATCTGGATCTCCCAAGTCATCAACTTACCAGGTTCGATGTTATTTAATGCCCTCCTAATGATTATATTATTGTCTCATTTAGATTTCTCGCCGTGACGTCTCTAGAATTCTCTCCGACTGACAGGGTCGAGTTTACTGTGTGAAACCCGAGCACGTACACTCGGGTCAATAGTCAAAATTTATTCAGCACATGCAAACAGGGTATCGGACACTGCATTGACTGGTTTTCTCAGCCGAGTGCCCATCCATAGACACAACCCCGACTGAGTTACCCTCTGACGAAAGACAGAGAAGTTGACACTAGTGAGTAAATGCTTGAGCCAGACTACCTGACTGCGAATAACTTTTGTTTAGACAGTAACGCCGCGGTGTTGAGATGTCACACCCGGGGTAATGTGCTTAATTTACCAAGCGCAATCGGGTATATTTCTTGACTATTTTTCTCAGTCGAATTTTACTCTGTAGACAGAGTCCCGACTGAGGTACCCTGTACCAAAATGGTCTTGACATTCGCAAGCCAGGCAGCAGACAACCTGACTTTGACCAACTGCTATTTACCAAATCCTCCTATTGGGATGAGATCTGACACAAGGTCTAGATTATTGTGTGGATCCCGAACGTGTCAATTCGGACCAATCATTTCTTGTGTGTTTACCACAGCCGACTTTCCGTCAGCAGATAGAATACCGATTGAGTCGCCCTCTGCATAGACCTTGTCAATTGCGAGACAGACAACAGACTGACTGTGACGAACTGGTATTTACTGTTCGCCCAACTGCGGACTACATGCAACATAAGTTCAAGTTTATTGTAGAGAATCCGAGCGTTTCTACCTGAGATATTAGTCAAAATATACCAATCCCCCGCCAAAGCAGTACATTACTCCTTTCTTTTTCGTACCCGTGTCTCTATCCGATGATTGAGCCTCGACTGTTTCACACTCTGCCTGAAGACACTCTTGTCAATCGCAAGTCTGACCGCGAACTTCTTGACTTTAACTTCTCTGTTGTTCTCAGCCGATTTTATATCCGAAAACAGATCCCCGACCGAGCCCTGCTCCGCTCGAAGAGGGTGGTTTTGTCACTTTCTGCCCGAAGACAGAAGTATTTTTGTGTCACAAACCTGGGACTGTCTGCTGACTAGTTACAACACAAGGTCAAGTTTACTGCAGAGAACCTTAACGTTTCCACCCTCGCCAAGGGGTCAAAATTTACCCAGCCCCCGCTAAAACAAGTATTGTTATTATTATTATTATTATTACTACTACTACTACTACTACTACTACTACTAATAATAATAATAATAATAATAATAATAATATTTACTTTGATTTTTGGTGTGCACTCATTTATTTCCGGCTCCCGCCCAGACACCTAAAGTCAGAAATGTCATCATAACGTTTTCCACTAAGCAATATAAAAAGTTAAATCAAGAAAAAACACAAATACAGACAACCCACACATAATTTGTATAGATTTATACCTTTGTAATATTTGAGATCTACATTATCATTATTGAGAGAGCGATCAGCAATTTTAACAATATATTACAACCCTATCAGGAAAACCCGGTTTGAAAAGGTTATCGAAGGTATATTCATCCGATCCATATATATATATATATATATATATATATATATATATATATATATATATATATATGTTGACCGATTTGATTAAAACATAAAATAAGGTTTTACGTGGTGCCTAGATTGGGAAACCATTCCGCTGAAATGGTCTTCACTGTCGGCTTGTATATCTAATCCTTGATTACCCAAACTTTCCAATTGTATTTCCTCTGGTTGTTTTATATTTTTGCAAAATGAAGTGACCAATTATACATATGTTAATCTGAATATGCTAAGCGAGTTTACAAATAAGTAGCATTTAGGAAAGTGTCTTTATACAGGTCTCTGTTAATAGCATTTTTTTTTACATTTATTCCGTCGGTTTCAAATTATTCCTAAGTTTCTTAAATCTAATATTCACTTTATTGTAAACATTACTTGCAAGATTACATTTCTTCTTCCAGCCACGTTCAAACAAATTCACTGCATTATTTTCTATCTTGATGATGTTTTGAACAGGTAATATAAAGATTGAAAAGTCCATCATGATCATGACATGATTGCAATCTGTATGATCATTGTCAACAAAATTCACTAGAATTCGCAGGTTTACTAAAAGTGAAAGAATAGTAGGGATGAACAGGAAAGGATTCAATGTAATAGAAGAAAGCGATTGACAATAAATTTACATTTTCTGAAGTTTGTGATTGACACGAAAATACGAAAATGATGTTTTTTTTTCTACCATGGACATAAATTATAAGCGTATAATGGTTTTAACAAGCAATTTTAAGACTGACATTATGGGACATAGCTGCCAATCGAGTACTGCTGTTGAATCTCTGAATTTAAGATACCAACGAGGAAAGCGCATCAGATAAATAAACTTGAAGACTTTTATAGAAAAATCAAAATGAAGCTACGTACGGCGATGGGAAAATGAGTGACGCCGAGATCCGGGTTAGAACACAGAAGTTACTGATTCTACTTTGGATTTTGTCAAGAATAGCTATATATAAAACCTAAATACTGGAAAGAGGTGTAATAATTTCTGGACTTGAGATATCTATTTTTCTGAAAAAAAAATTTTTAAGAAAAAGATTTGGAAAGATTCTATTTTCTGCTAATCTGAACCATCTCTGAAATGAACGTGATTAAATTCAGAAAATGTCATCCTAAAACAAGTCGATAGTAAATAAATTCCTACTCTGACTGTGTTATCAACAGAATTGTTATTTAATATTTTATTGCCAAATTTTTCTGCTTTAAAATCTATTTCGTCTTTACATTTATATTAGTTGTTGACGAATATACGGCCTAAGTTTTTTCCTCACCAAACATTTTTTAAAACTTCTCTCTTGTCAGATTTGAACATACATGATTCTTTTTAAACTATGGATATGGGAAAGTGGAATCATTACATTTCAAATTTAATAACGTGAAGTGAAGATTAGAAATCCGAGAGAGAATTTTATCGTGTAATTACTCAGATCTTCCAATGCTAATTGAATAAAAATAAACTGACCGAAACTTGTTCTTGAAATATTACGTTATTTTCTATTTACGTTTTTTTTCCCCTGTATTGACGTACTAAGCATAACTTCGTACCCAAAATTCGCATCATGAATAATGGAATAAAAATCTTCAGACAGAATAAAGCAAATTGATTTATTCATGTTTGCATCCTTTTATTGGGATTTAAAATTCTTTATATCTAAGCCCGACTTTCTCTAAGCCAGACTTAGAGCAACTTAAAGAATTCGTCTCAAGTGATATTCCATGTTTTCCGTTGAATAATATAATAGGGACCTTACCCAAATAAACCTGATAAAAAACCTAGTTTAATGGAGGAAAGTACTCACTCATTATTTCATAATCTAACCACATATTGAAAATGTATAAGAGAAAATGCTTTGAAAAAAATATATATTATGGGTAATATATACTTTTCAATGTTATATTACAAAAATATAGACAATTAAATTAGAAAGGCGAGCAAAGCTCTCAAAACAATAAACATATTTATTCATATTATATTGTATACCATTTTACAGCAAAATTATCATACTTAGATATTATTTAAAGAAAAGTCATGGCGTGTATATGACCCAACAGGATAAACATATCTAACTATTGTTATCTTTATTTCCAAAGGACCGTGTCTATGCATTAGGTATTCAAGAGTTTTGCGAAAGTGTCAGTTTTGTTTCCGTTATCTTATAGTGATGTTCATCCTGTACAAGACACGGAATCCATCCTTAGTAATGGGGTTAAAAATTAAGCGGCACATTTTGTGCGTATATGTCGGGTAGATAACGGTTAATACCTAGACTTAAACAGTTTGATATAGTTAAAAATTGGGTGAACATTTTCTTAGCAGTCGGTCCCCCAGAACAGTGGTTCTCGGGAAGAGGCTTCTCGGTTAGAACTTCCTTATCATCAAAGGAATATGGAGGCAGTGATTGTGGTTCATAACAATGTGCGTATCATGGCTGGTCCTAGCCGTAAATATTAAAATTGATATAACTAAGGAATATAGTTAGTCTGAGCCCTTTCAATGAAAGTAGAGATAGATCAATATTATGAGGCTTGCCACATCTCTAGTGTGAGAGAAGGTTGTCGTGTGGAAAATAATTCGTCATTCACTAACGCAGAGACAACTTTGGAATCCATCGCTACAGGAAACTGAATATCGGGCATCTCCTGATCAAATAGGATATCAGTGTTCCATTTTAGGCTTGATCTTGCCCTTTTAAAGATGCAAGTTGACATGAGAAGTAACGCAACAAATGGACTGGTACAGGGAACCGGTCATCTTCCTTCATCTTTAGCGATGAAACACTTGAAGTGTGGGTTCAGTTGCAGACACAATAGTCACTGAAGGCAGCGTGCCTCCCTGAGTGAACATAAATTTATCGTGACTAGTGTATTTCAAGGTACGTTTGGCACTCATATATCGTTGTATCATTAGCATAAATATTCCCAAAGGATCAGTTTATACATATAGTCAGTTACTTTATATAAATTAAAAATACTGTTGGTTTGAGAAGCGACCCTTGAGTCACGTGTAAATTGATTGATAGATTCCCTCCAAACTTACAGTTATAACTACTTTCGGAAGGACTTTATTATCGAGAAGACTCTTCCCGTAATTCCATAACTAGAGAGGTTGAACAGCAATCTTTTTTGCCACAGCTAGAGAAACGATATATCTAATGATATTGTTATTTAGATGTATTGTTGTATAGCGCCTTATTGATTCGCTGGGGATAGTTGTTAGCATATCAGCAGTGTATCGACCTGATCGAAGCTAATACTGGTTGTCGCTTTAGAGATTGATCTTAATTAGGTAATCAACGTTGGCCAGGACCGCTTGTACATAGTTACACTTTGCAATTTCAAGAACATTCCTATGATTGCGATCGGTCCTCAATATAGTAAGTGTTAGACTACACAACTCCTTATGATACATATCGAAGTAATGATCTATAGCTGCAGATAATTCAGCGGCCAACAAATACGGGCTTGTTCGCTCTTTTCTTGAATTATTTTGTGGTATAAAATTCTCCATACCAGAAAGGATCCATTCTGAGACGAGGGCAGCTGTTTTGAAAATATCATGTTTAAAAAAGTTCGAGAGGGTTGATTCCCACATGTAAGATCTAAAGCTGTCCTAATTTGCATATTTATACCAAAAAATCGTTCTATGGAACAGCAAATCTGCGGATGAAATTGGTTTGGTATCAATTTTGATACTGTCACGGGATTTGTCTACCATTTTCAGAGAATTTGTGTCGTAAAAGCTGAGGAACACTTTTTTCAGGAAAGGGCGTGAGGTATAGGTCAAGAAGACTCGCTTGACTACTAAGATAAAATTATCTAGCCAATCATACAATGTAAAACAAACCTTTGTATTACATTTCTACATACAATGGGTAAATCGTCGCCATTTTATATTTTTTTTCTTTTAGCGCATGCGCGTTGATTCTTTTTGAATTTTTCGACTGCATAATATAGTTTGGTCAGTTGGGCACCGCTTATCAGAAAAAGAGCATTATTCAATCCGTCAGAAATTTGGAAACGTCATGCTATGCTTCTTCGCATTCCCGTCGGAAACTCCAATTCGAACATTTCAGAGTGTTTGTGTATCAATCAGTGGGCAGTGTTATTCGGATGATAATGATGATAGTACGGCAGCTCAGAAAACTCATCCTGGTCATTCGAATAAGAAAAGAACTCCCGAATTTGTTGGTGAGTGCCTCAGGCTCAACACGTAGACATACATCACGTGCGTTCAGGTGCTAGTGCTGACCTGGTTAAAAAGGTTGGCTGCTGGAAGACCGTATATAGGGCAAACTGAATTTGCACCATACGCCATAAATAAAGAGATCACAGTCATAACCCGTAACATGTGATCACCTAATTCCCCAGATTGGAACACCCTTTATTATTATGTGTAGTCGCAAAAACTCCTTTAAACACCTGTAACTGAAAGTACATATTATGACAGTATTCACCAACATAAACAAGGTGACCCTGCAGGATTGCTGCTGGGGAATCCGAAGTTGTCCAGGTGCCATAGTTGAAGATGACGACGATTATATTGAACAAATTTACTCTTTCGTGTTTGAAGATGTTGTTTGTCTAGGTAAATAAATTTGTTAAAATGATATATCAGTGTTCTTTTCATTTTTTTGTATCATTTCGGCGACAACTTATCCACTGTTCCGTGTATGAATGATTTTCTTCAATTCTTTATCCTATTTCTTTATCCTAAACGCATGCTTGTTTGACATGCGTTAATTTGAACATAAATTTCTAAATTCTTTTATCATATATCGATTCTCTTTGTTGTTAGCGACTGTTGCGTTGGAACTCAGATTTGACACCTGATCCTTTGACAGGGTTCAGTTTGTTCCATTGAAACGTTTGGGGCCTAAATATTACCTTTCGCTCAGATCATTATCCACGTGGGAAAAACTACACGATTTATAGCAGTAACCTAGATTTGAAATCTTGGCATGTAACCTACTGCTATCGGCAGTTATATAGGCAACGAAAGCCAATCTGGTCGGACAATAATATCGCGTAAGGAATAATACCTCCAGAAGATGGGTGCCTTGTTAAGAGAAGACGAAGTAAAACCATCACAAGGGGGGTGGTAATCGTGATCATCAGCTATGGATCTGCATAAGCACATGATGATTTTGGCTATCGTAAATTTTGTAGGCGTTGGATAACCAAAAAAGCATGTCGAGAAGATGTTTATTCGTGAGCAGCAGAAAAAAAACTTCTTTTACAGAAGGGATTAAGTATCCCGTTGAAGGATACCAGAAGTTCATCAGTGTAAAAGGGACTATGTCAAAAAGGGATATATGCATTTTCCTATATCAGTGGAAACAAAGACATATGGAATTTTTTTCATCTTCGTACAAAAAGTAATTTATCTTACTTCTGTGACATTTTTAACCTCTTGTTCAATTCTCTGTAGTTATCACTTGCTGGTAACCATCGGTCAGAAAGATGTCTTGGGATTGAAAGATTGTAGCAGATATTTGATAGTATAAATATCAATTAATAAAGAAATGAGACAATTTGAAAACTTTTGATTTTTTTTTATTGACAAATTGTTTCCTTTTCGTTAGTAATTTTTTTTTGTATTCCAGTCAGAATTAAAGACGCAACGTAGCACAGGAATCTAAAACACGTTGTCATTAAAAATCTCTGCGTGTCTCTCTCATTTTTTTTTCCTTTTTTGTTCGGGTCCCACACTCACGCATAGCAAGAAATGTTTCTTTTGGAAAGTTGAGAGATTTGAATAAACAGAAAAATACACCGAATTAATTAAGGTGATTTTATTTTCTTTAAAAAATAAATAAATAAATATATTAGATATTACATTAAAGCCAAAAAATATCTTCTCCAGTTTCAGAGAAATTCAAATTTGATAAAAATAAAAAAAGAGATTCATAGAGGCTTTCCAAAAGTAATATATTTGTTTGATTTTTAATCATTATCTGGTTTTCTAAGAAAACATGATGAAGGCAAATAAGAGAAAAAATTAACAAGAAACACAAATCCACTTACACAAACCCGAGTCCATCCGATGATTATCATATTCGTGATATAAATATCATCTCTCTTCTATTGAAAAGAAATCTTGTATCCCAATTAGAAAACTCAAAATTTAATTTGACACTCAGAAAAAGAATTCTGAGAAAAACAAGCTGGTTATTACAAGCGTGGTTAATGTTGCTGTGGGAATCCATGTTGATAATGACGATAATGGACGAATAACTATAATTGTGAAGTGACAGATTCAGACAGTGAAAAATGAGGAAGCCAATCACAGTTTGATTCTAATGAAAATATCTCTCTGTATCATGCTATACCAAGACAACGTTAATAACAAACACAACATATTACAAACTTAGAATAGATGCTACCTGTAACGTTATTAGCACTGATAATTAATTAATCTCTGCATGTTGTCTTGCGTTCACAGAAGCTTCGTCAATTTTGTTGACATCTTAGACCACGTTTTTTTTTTTTAATGATTTATGACCAATGTTTGAGCATTTACGTCAGCTTTCTGTAAAAATCTATATACACACACACACATATATACACACACACACACACACACACACACACATATATATATATATATATATATATATATATATATATATATATATATATATATATATATATATATATATATAATATTATTAAAAACTCAACACGAAGCTTTAAAAAAGATTATCTTTATAAAAGATTATATTTATTTCATTCATAAATATAATCACATGGATTTTTAAGTGTTCGTGCTTTTATAAGATTAATTACTGCTCGCTCTCCTCCATCTATATCCTTTTGGAAATATCAATTAAGATTACTTATATATATATATATATATATATATATATATATATATATATATATATATATATATATATATTATGAAATGGCCAAAGTCCGATAATTATTTTAAGACATTTTTATGCTTAAACATCTTTTTTATAGATACAAATATTTAAGTAAATGCTGTTTTATAATAAACAGTACTATATACATACACACATATATATATATATTACTTGTTTTCTCTCTCTCTCTCTCTCTCTCTCTATATATATATATATATATATATATATATATATATATATATATATATATATATATATATATATGTATGCATGTATATTCATATAAAATCAATTTACTCACGGAAAAATGCAACTTCGTTTCGGTACATTTAGTTGTACCTCGATTTGAGAGTATAAGAACTGTTTTAACTCTGTTTTTTCACTCTGTCAACCTTTTTGCCTCCCCTATTTTCTCTTTATCCTTATACCTCCTATCTTCAAATGTAGCCATTTTTTCAAACAAATAGAAAGAAATAGTGACAATCCACGTGCGTCCTGCTTACAAACAAAATTGTTCTTTACCATTTTGTTTCTCATTGATCGTGTGCCCGCAGCCACTCTACGTCGTCGCCTGATTCTCCGTCCTCTTCCACCCGTCCTGCACCAGCGTCTTCTCCGATGGTTCGGCAACGCAGCTCGACGCCCGGAGAGAGAGCTCATCCGCGATATACTTCTCCCTCCTTTTCTTCCTGGCTGGCGAAATCTTGTCGGTGGACACCTGAAGACGTGGGGCTTTCACAATCGAGGATGACCTAGCAGTACTATCGGGTCCACAAGTAGTTGGTCTTCGACGATGTAATCGCGATTGGCTCGACATTTCTTGTGACCTTGCTCAGGATCGGTGAGCATGGCCAGCGATGGACCGTGATGCTGTACTTGGTCAAGAGGAAGCTGTTTCAACCCGACCAGTGTGAAAACCGATACAAGTCAAGTCAAAGATTTTGGTTCTCACCAGGCATGGTGCAACAAAATGCACCGAAACGAAATTGCATCCTTTTAGTGAGTAAATTTTTTGTGTGCATGAAAAATTATAATAAATAATTATTTCTTTACTATCGGTATTGATCCTCTTTTGAATTAATGCTGTGAACGTTAAAATTTATATATTATTTTCGTTCTCATTATATATATATATATATATATATATATATATATATATATTTATTGGAGAATGAGATTAATATCAGACATAGGTAGTTTATTTTTATAGGCAATTTGAATAATACATGACAATTAAACGGTGAATTTCTGTTTCATGAAATCAAGCGTGACAATCATTTCGTGCTTCCTGCCATCGTAAGAACAAAATCTATTAGAACGATTCTTTACGTCACGTTCCTGTACTAATCTATTTTAAAATGATACGGATGAGGAGATAAAAAGAAACACATGAACTCAAACAACATATATCATTCGTAAATGTTGCATCTATATATAATTGAGCATACATCCCATCATAACGCTTTGGCGTATGCATACATACAACCCCATGCATAAATACATTATATGGTGTATCCGAAGATCCCCGTCTAATAGGTCATAAAAATAATCCCAATTGCAGATGAACTCTGAGGCTCATTTATTTGTTCAACACCATCAGAGCCCACCTGTGGCTTATACTGGAACTATGAGCATACTTTGGTTACAGTTTTTGGGACATACGTTTTGATCTAGCATGATCAACAGTCTGAACAAGGCCAGCGCGCTCAAACACTAATCATGATTTGTGACTTCGTACTAGCATAGCCATCGAACGAGTCCAGCTGAAATCTTTTCAGCTGTGCTGCTTGAACTATCTTCCTTCCGAGCAGAAAGGAACGACGTGGCTATGCCGAAGTGCAGAGTCTCTTTCAGGGAGGTAGACCGACCCGATCCCGTTTATGCGCGGTCTACGTGGATTTTTGGCTGAACCAACAGGCTGGGGAACCCCACATTAAATTCGGCCTTGTGTCACATGTGACTGCAGGGTGCAGTTGCTAAATACTCTAGCCCAGACATCGATGGTCTCCAAGGGTCCCCTCAAATCAATTTCACTCACAATCATGGAAACGAGTGAACTGCTAGGAATTCACACCGGAACCTCCAATAGGAACAACCAGAGTGTTTGGCTAATCAATGCAGAGGTAAGAGTTGAAAGAGTCTAATGGTTATTGCAAAGGTACGGTAGGTCGGAAAATTATCCGCTTGTTCTTATAAGAAAAGATCTCCAGAATTTATTCGTGAGGGCCTCCGGCTCAACATCTAGGACTGAATCAAATGCCATGAGTAGGTAATGAAATCAATAGGTTGACTGTTGGAAGAGACTATTTCTGGGAACAGCGCTCCACACAAGCGGTTGAACCCAGTCATAGCTGTGAGACAAATTCTGCGACCACATCAGCCCTTACATCTGGTCACATACCTCCCCAGACTGCAATAACAATGATTGTTATATGGGAAGTTTAGTTGAGTGCTCATTGTAAAACGAAAGAAGAACTGAAGGCAAAAATTAAAGCAGCAGTTACCACCTTAAATAAAGCGACCTCCCAGAGCAGTTTCAGGAGATTTCGAAGTCGTCTGGAGACAGTAGTTGGTGCCAATGGCGTTTTTTTTTTTTTTTTTTTTAATTAATTTACTCTTTAGTATTTCAAAATATTTTTATGTAATTTTCGCAGATATATCTGTTAAAATGAAATGTCAGTGTTATTTTCGTTTTTAGCGAAATCCAGACGATAATTTACCTTCGCATCCTTTTTATTGTGTTTGTGTGTGAACACGCGTGCGGGTGTGTATGTGTATTTAAATAGGTTACATTTGTAGGAGAATGAGCTTATTATCACACATAGAGAGTTTATACTTAATGACAGTTTGAACAGTCTTTAAACAATGACGTTCAGTTTCATAGAATCAGGTATGATAATCAGGTTCGAGGCGCGTGCCATCGTAATAACCTAATATATAAGAATCACGAATTGATCCTTGAGCTCCTGAAGAGCATTTCGAACAAACTGGGAAGAAGGAACAATTTTATTGTAGAGTTTATAGGGAACAAGAGCCAGTTAAAGTGCACATTTCTGAAAGACTATTGCAGTGATAACATCAAGTCAACACGGATTGAATCTAGTTTAGAAATAATAGCATATAACATGGAAGCAGTTACATATATATATATATATATATATATAAATAAGCTAAAATGAAGTCTTATTATATATATATATATATATATATATATATATTATATAATTATAAAAGTTATACCAACAAAGATGCTAGAGGCGCAGCACAAAAAGTTCAAGCAAACAGTTGGTATAACTTTTATGATTATATTTTTTTCCCTATCCATTCATTCACGTCATCCATGGCAGACTTTCTTTTTTTATCTTCATAATTTGTGTTCCCCGTTAACAGTTCTGATAAGAGTGGACGAAACCTGTCGACTGGTGTGTGTGTTTTTATTTTAAATCTATCATGGCGTATAATAAAAAATTTCTTGTTTTTTATGCCATAACACGTTTCTGTACTGTTTCAAACATATTTAAGTATATATATGTATATATATATATATATATATATATATATATATATATATATATATATATATATATAGTCATATATATATATATATATATATATATAGTCCCATACTGTTCACAGGGGGGGGGTGAGCGCGCGTGTGTGAGTGTCTGCTTACGTCAATGGGTGTGCGGGCGTGTATGTATGTTTGCGTTAGTTTGAGTGGCGTCCCGACGACAATTTTTCCTCCCACTTGTATAAAAACAAAACCGCTATACGCAACCCTATATAAATCAGAATTTACAAAAAAATTATCAGTCTATCTGACGATCGCAAAAGAGTCCCAAACTCACATCACTCCAACTAAAAATGTTAGCTCTATCACTGATATTGAGAGCTTTCCAATAAGTACCGCGCATATACCATATATAAATAATACATATAATAAATTACATATATATATATATATATATATATTAATCAGTGCGCACTCCGACTTTATTGACTACGCTGCTTGTCTTGGATCAATTAATTTGGACAGGAAAAGTTACTTCAGATGAGTTAAGAATAGAATTTGAATATTTCATTCAATAATTTTATAACTCAATTTCTTTTTCTGTACAGGTCTTTTTCTTTCAGCCCACTGACCGTGCAACAATTGCTTCGGGACCCTATTATTCTTTAATCCTGACAAGATGAACAGTTCAACTTCACAGGAAATACCAGAAACGCTATTCTGGGTTCGGGAATATCAACGTCACTCACGTATATTCGCTACAGGAGAGCGGGGTATATTCGTGGCGAAATTTACATTTGAGTACCAGGAACATTATATTTACGTTGATATATTTATTACTCATGGAAATTTTTAAAAAGTAAAAAAAAAAAAAACGATTATTCTTCTTTGCATCATGACTCCTAATTTGAAAATTTAAAATTAAGTAACGATAGAAATTTCTTATATTTTATGTAAACTATATTTATTTTCACGCACGTTTACTGTCAAATTACACAAAAGAATTGGTAACCGATATTTCCGTGCATACTTCAATTCATATATACAGGGTGCGATTAATAAATTATCGTCTAAATTACGCAAAATAAATCCCGAAAGCATCTCATTTTAACAGATTAATTTAACAAAATTACCAAAATTATCACGAAATAAGAGTAAATTCATTCAATAAAATAGCCATTGGCTTCAACCAAACATAGATGTCTTCGGAATCTCCTGATGCTCTTCTTGACGGTCTCCTTGTTTAATTTGCTGAATGCGGCCATAAACTATGCTTTCAGTTAATCTTTGGTGTTACAAGCAATTTTGTTGGACTGTCTCTCCACTGTGCTCACAAATAATAATCAAGGGTATCGCAACTCTGGGGTGTTAGGTGGCCAGATGTAAGTGCTGATGTGCTCGCAGAAACTGTCAGACAATCATGACTGGGATTTCCTTCTTGTGTGGCATGGTGCAGAATCCTGTTTCCAGACATAGGTCATCAATACATCGTCAAAACACTTAATGTAGGCTTCCGTGTGGATCTTGAAAGGACTGTGGTAAGATGAATGGAAGTATAACGTCGCCATCACTAGTAATAACTCCAAACATATTAATATTCACAATTACGCTCATGTAACCCTCTTTCCTAATACGGTGCACTGTCCATATTGACACGCACAATCTCGAAAATGTTTGAGGTGGAGCTTCCAGCGCGATTCCCAAGCAGTACAGTATTCTAATTTCAAATTTTTTGCGAAGTGAAATACATCGTTGTGTTATTTTTCTCACAGAATGTACCAAACTAACCCTTCTATACTGTTAAGAAGATAAAATGGTGATAATTTAACCATTTCAGCCTCTGTGTTTGTATATACATACATACGCCCACACGCCCACACACACACACACACACACACACACACATATATATATATATATATATATATATATATATATATATATATAGGCAGCATCTCTTTCAAAAATGTCTCACTGAATAAAATAGTTATATAGTGCTTATTTATATTATTATTATAGTTCTCTAATTAGCTTCCTGATGCCAAGTTAACATTGATCAAGGAAAGCGCCATAGTTTTTGTTAACTAAAGTACGGTGCTGTTCACTCACCTGAATTTTTTTAATAAAAATATTTTTTTGTCTATTTTTTGGGGTTTAAAATAATTTTTAATGTTACTAATATAAAGACCTCTTCCCTAACACCTAGGAAAAAAGTTTATTCACCCTAACGTATTCTTATGATAATGATATTTAGGGCAAAACAAGAGACTCACATATCGCATTGTAATGATTAAACTGGTAAATTTAAAGAGATTTTGAAAGAATATTGAAAACTATTTTACAAGACACCCAGAACAATATTCTGCAGAATTCTAGAATAGCT
This sequence comes from Acanthosepion pharaonis, assembly GCA_903632075.3. Lineage (NCBI taxonomy): Eukaryota > Metazoa > Mollusca > Cephalopoda > Sepiida > Sepiidae > Acanthosepion > Acanthosepion pharaonis. Next base: position 1,093,837 of record CAHIKZ030005567.1, read on the forward strand.
TAAATTAAATCTAGAGTATTCCAGAATATTCCCGAAAGCCTCATACAGTATAAAAAGAACTTGAAATAGCCACTCAAGTCACTAACCAGATGAAAGTGTACAAACACGCATCAGAACCACCATCAGGCGTCTATTATTGCCCTCTCAAAAGCAGGCAAGTCTATGAGAGAAATTGCAGAAATTGCTATAACCTTGCAATCACCTGTCTCTCGAGTACTTAGGGCACATAATGATGCCACCCCTGCTCCAAGGAAGGAAACAAAGGGACGAAAAAAAGATTGATGATAGAACTTGCTGGGTAATCAAGAGAGTTGCGAAGAATAGGACTAGAACTAGCCAAGAAATTGCAACCAGTCTAAGCAAAGAGAAGAGCAAGGTGTTAGTCTTGTCTCTTCAACAGTCCGTCGGTGGCTGTTAGAACAAGGCTGCAAATCTTGTACACGATGGTTTAAGCCGCTAATAAGCAAAGGCAAAAAAGGCAATAAACTTGAATTGGCACACTATTACAAAAATTTCACCGTAGAAGACAGGAAAAATATTCTCTTCTCAGATTAAACGAAAGTTGAGCTAAATTCAAAAAGTAAGGTGCGTCACTTTTATCGAACAGCACTGTACTTTAGATTGCCACCGAGGTTAAACTCAGTGGTGAATTGCGGTGATAAAACTTAATCTAACTGCGATCGATGCGATGGGGATTTTTAATATATATATATATATATATATATATATATATATATATATATATATATATATATGGTGGCACAGTTTAGTAGTGGATAGTGGATTGAGGAATTGAGAGCGCAATTGAATTGCAGCCGAATCCATTATATTCATTTCCGTATTAATCATCTTCTTTTCCATATGGATAAATAGTAGAGTAGACAGGGTACTATATCGTTTGATGGCAACTGGTCTAGGAGAAGGAAAACTCTGAATTCAAAACATGCAGAGGATTGTTTAGGGACCTTGTGGTACGTAAGGCAGCAGGTCTCTTTATTTGACCCTTGAAAATGTATGCTTAGTTCTGCACAAAGCCTTCGCCACTATAACCAAATCATAAATCCTTTTCTGGCTGTCATAACTGAGCTGCTTGACCCTCATACATAGAACACGCCGGGAGAGTCCACCAATATGTGTGTGTGTGTGTGTGTGTGTGTGTGTGTGTGTGTGTGTGTGTGTGCACATATATGTGTGTGCATATTGATATAATATGACATAAAGAATGTGATAGAGACGTGTAAGTATAATAGGAGTTATAGTGTTGTATTTCTATTCGCACCAAAAATATCAGACAGCGGTAGACATCTCTTCATTTACAAATCCTCCAAATCAAAACCAAAGGTCATCTTACAGCTGCCCATTTCCACAGAATTAATGAGAATTCCAGACTAACCATATCTTTATATATATATACATATATCTCACACCCTCTACGTCGGTGCGAACAGCGGTTCAAATGCTCGTGGCAATGCGACATTAATCATCGGTGTGAATAAAGGGACGATACTAGGGTCAAGATGAATGGCAATTTCTAATTCAGATATTGTGAGGATCATGGATATCTATAGATTCACTTGTGTACCTGGAATACCGGAATGAAGGTATTTCTACCCAGTGGGGTCAATGAAGTATCCAATTACGTGTTTGTAATGATCGTGATGAGTCTGTGCCAAAAGTAACTCTGGCTAATATTCCATTTACATTTAGCACAGTAAATGCATTTTCATCAGGTCAGTTCAGTTTCCTTTTTTTCGAACACAAACCATTGAATAATGGAGAATGCGAACCGCCAGACACCATCTGTTAATACCGCAAGAGCCGTCGCAGAGCACTAGCTGAAATTTGCTTGATCAACAGGTCACTAGGAAACAGGTAACCTGAAATATTTTCAGTTCAATCCCAATTCTTGTTAATAGAATTTGCATTAGTGTTTAAACATCGTTCCCGAAAAAACAAAAAAACAAAAAAAAAACTGTTTTAAATGAACGGTTATTCACTTGACAACGCTGTCATTGTATATACTGTTGGCTCCATTAATGTTTCTTAATTGAAAGTAATGTTTGGAATGTTAAGAAAGCATAAAGTTATATAAAATGGCTATATATTAAACACGTTTATTTATTACATTGAATAATATACAAACTATTTTTTGTTACTTACAAAATAGTAAATAATAAATGTTGTAGTGCATTTGGTTTAAAAATTTTGATAATTTTGTAATTGTTTATAAATCTTTAACATGGGTTTGATGCATAATTATCAGCCGTTTTTGAATAACATTTATTATGAAAAAAAACAAACAATTCAATAATAACTTTTTTAAATGATTATTACTGAAATTATACACGCATTTTTATAACCTAAAAATGAAATAATATTTTTATTAAAAAAAGTAAAGAAATCTGAATTTTTTTATTAACAAATAACTCGCCTAAAAAAAATGCCCGATAATTATGCGCCAAGACAATAAAATGTTTCCTTTCAAATTTAATTATTCATAAAGATGTTAAATATAACTTTATAAAAGACAAGTAATATATAACGCATTGCAGTTTGTTCATATGGTTATATAATCTTTTAAATAATACTGACCGAGTCAAAATTGTGTACAGTAATAATCATCAAGTGAATAAATCTCTTTTTGAAACACCATTTATTTGCGGATACAAAGGTTAAACACTGACGAATTTTCATCGTTTTGATCACCGGAGGTGGCACATCTCATTTCTCACTGAGCATCCATGATTCCGTGAAGGTGTATGGAATGTAGTTTGTATCAGTTGATCCGGCTAAACAAATCATTGATCATTGAATTACTTTGTTTCATGGTTATTTGCACCGTTGAATTTGCTCTACGAAACCTATTTCTGTAGTATATTTGTCAACTGTGTGGACAAAAGTTCCAAGTAAATATACCTAGCCAGGCATTTGATATATGTTTTTATTTCTATTTATATGCATGCATCTAGGCATAAAATATCAGGCAGATGTAGATATAACTGTATATGGCAAGCTTCCAAATTTTAGCCATAGGACGTCTGACGACATGTGGCATTTATACAACTTTCAACTGCTTGACTGTTGCTGAATTGGAGAGAGTAATACAATATTCGGACTGAATACACTTTAACTTTTCGCATTATTTTTCTGATTCCCAGCTAAAATTTGTCCATATATTTTGTAACGTCTGAGCACTTTTGGCTTTCATAAACCATTATCACAGTTAATTGTATTTGCGCTTTAAAAGTTTCATCTTCTTCAAGTATATCTCCCGACACAATTTGTTTTAATTCTTTCTTAATTAAATGGGCATGTTTTTTCCTAAATTTAATAGCATTTCGTTGATGGTTGAATATTAGATTTTGATACTTGTATTTATAACTGATGTTACAATTTATGTGATATAATAATTGTGACATCTGTCTATATTTCTGTATTCTAACTATTTACACTATATACATTGTTCGGATTGCTGTAGTTATCTTTACCTTCCATTCACGACGTTTCGACCGTTGTACAATCCGAACATATTCAGGTGATATTTGTTGGAATTTCTAACCGAAGCGTTTATCTAATCTACGGGCTCAGATTGATCTAATTCCACGTACCGTGCCTATTTGATATATCAGTTTTAGTTAATTCACCTTGATAAATTTGAAAGAGTGTGTGTGTGATTATATGTGTGATTATCACGTTCGAATGAAATTCTCTCTGATTTTGAAGATCAAATTTTGAAGAAAATTTATTAAAGTATTCCAACCTTATGTTATTTAGTAATGCAAATATGAGTAATTTGTATATTTTTATTTCAGATTATAAGGAAGAAAAGTTGTCAACAACGTGCGGAATTGTGATGGTTAATTTTTTACAGGACGAATTCAGTTGCCCTTCTTGGACAGGTTTGCTGATGTTGATTATGATTGCACATAATGTTAAGCGTCTTCAATGGATTAACCTTTGAAACAGACAGGCTCAGAAAACGAAAAGATCATGTGGAGTGCATGGTGGGATATACAAGGAATCAGTAATTATAAGTTGTTACACAATAAGCAATCAACACTTATCTCTACTGCCAAGAAATTTGAAAGCAGTTTTGAACAGAAAACGTCCGCTCTTTCTCTTCATAAGGTAAGTAATCCTACATCGCGATAATTCCCATCATCCCATTGCACAATTGACTAAAGTTCTCTTAGACGAAATTGGTTGGGAAAAATACTTTATCATACAAATTCTCCCGACACTATGACTTCTGATTATTACTTGTTTGGGCAGGACTAATTTCATCCAAGAATGACATCAGGTGAAGTAGCTGAACTTTAGTTGGTATCTTACATCAAATCATAAATTTTGCGTCAATAAAATTTTTAAAAGATATGTGAATCTAGAAAACAAATAAGGTGATATAATTCTTAAATGGTTTCATAAATACTTTCAAATGACATCAACTTTCGTGATTTTAAATTAATTCCATCAGTCGAGAGAACGAAAATCATGTTCAATTTTATCGTTTATATTACATTGCTTATAGAAACATTTAATCATTTGTAAATGACATCACCATCAGTGACTTGAAATTTATTATAGCAATCGGGAAAATGCGGGTATAATTTGTCCAAAGCAGTTAATAGTAATTCATTTATCTCGGTGATAAATGTAGCACCATGCCCAGTAAAAATGAATTCCTGCGGTAGTGAAACAGGCGTAACTCTTGCATGGCGCAGGTATATACACAGCCGAAACGACATGCCTCCCGTCTCAACCGTGCAGACAAGCTCCAAAACAACACAGAGAGTTATATTTCATGACGGCTTGGGTGAAGAAGTTTCCGGAAAGTTGTTAGTGCTAAAAGACAATCGCGCCTCTCCGGCATATTTTGTCGAGATTTACATCTATAGACTTTTCCCTCTGTTGGATATGAGAGCAAGGCAGCAGAGCCTTAGAATAAGGGCTTTCATTCCCCTAGATCGACTGTCTTTCTTGTGTGTCGGGCTCCACTTAACCGAAGCAGCGAGTTGGGAGGCATCAGTTTTCCGCATTCGCCCAGTTAAATGCATAAAAAAAAGAAATAAAATTCTGGTAAAACACACACACACACACGCACGCACACGTATATATATATATATATATATAAATACATATATATATATGTATACGCACACACATGTATACATACACACACATGTATATATATATATATATATATATATATATATATATATATATATATATATATATATATAAGAATTGCGTAAAAATTAAATTAAATTGTAGACTATATATATATATGGTCATTTTACTTCTCGTGATCAATTGTTTTAGTTTAGACAAGCAACACTGATTTTATGACGAGGAGCAAAATGATCCAATAAGTGGGGTACACAAATGCATTCGTATTTCGATGCGTATCGTTACATCTCATCAGACGATTGTAAATTACTGCCGACTGAATTATTTCAAAGAAAAAAAAATTAAAGAATCATAAAACTAGTAATTTTAAAAAATATAATCCCCAAAGAATAAAATTAAAGAAATCATATAATATATATATATATATATATATATATATATATATATATATATATATATATATATATATATATGATGAAATGGACAAAGTCCGACAATTGTTTTAAGATGTTTTTATGTTTAACATTCTTTTTGTAGATAAAAATATTTAAGTATGAATTTCCTGAGAAAGGAATTACTAAGACATATAACTACATTAGTTGAACTATATACTTACTTCATGGCATGTTAACTGAAAAACACTTGTAAAAAAAGAATTCGTGGATTTACCATATTACAAAATTCATATATTATTTCATTATTGAAATGTTGAACTTTGCATGTTCCGAGATTGTACAATCGTCAATAAATTGCACATTCCTTCGGTCTATAAAGAAGTATTTTGTTTTCAATATTAACTTTAAAGGAAAAAAATTACAGCCTGATGATGGAGACATGGATCTTCGAAAGTACTTGCTTAACTTAAAAAAAACATACACTAGAAACATCTGACAACAGTTTTATAAATGAAGATCACATCATTCAATGGATTAACAGTATTTTAATGCGTACATTATGTTTCTATTAGCGAAGTGATTTCGCCATTAATTGCATTAATATTGCTGATTGATTATATGTATGATTATTTCTTTATATATAAAATATATGCTGCCTAATATTATATGTTTATAAAAAAAACAATTGATCCCGCAGTACAAAATTCCTGAGAAAAAAACTACTAAGACATATCACTATATGAAAATAACGATAACGATAAATGTAATTATTGTGATGGTAGCTTGAATTAAATTGTAATTGTTGGTGTTTTTTTTTTTATCCGTTTCGTATAAATTCGGATAATAGGTACTTGTTCTCATGCCTACATTTGGAGATTATCTCTGATTTTTGTTTAGTACTTACTTTTGCGGTGTGTGTGATATTATTGCTACTTTTTCGTGTAGGCAAAGTAGGTATTTTTTGTAATGTTGCTGTAGGCAGGAGCTTTTTTCAATACTTCCCAACTTATTGTTGGTGTGATATTTCTGTCTTTTTGCTGCCATATGTATGTGGATAGTGTAGTGCTGTTCGAGTATCGCAAAAGCGTGAAACCCAGGGTCACAAACTCACATCAATCCAACCAAATATGTTAGCTCTATCTCTGATATTGAGCGCTTTCTAATAAGTACCGCATAAAATATATAAATAATTATATATATATATATATATATATATATATATATATATATATATATATTTATACACACACTTTTCACACATGTGTATATATATATATATATATATATATATATATATATATATATATATAAAAATTGAAGTTACCATTTCAGTAAACTATACTATCTGCACTGATGCAGAGTGTAAGGCATTTTCATAGGATCCTCAGTCGTTTAATTTCCACGCATTCCAGTATAAATATTCTACACTGGCTGATGTGTACAACTTCGGAAAATGATTTAATTTAAGGTACTTTTCTTTGTTTTACTTAAATATTAAGAGAGATCTGCTTGTTAACAGGTCCCTATTTCAATTAATAATTTCCCAGCAGGATGAATGTCAAACATCTTTAATTAAAATATTCGTTTTCAAGTTGCTAATGATATAGCAACTGCGATACTCGGTCCCAAACAATCTCAACTTCCTATATTGATCATTGCTCAAGTAAACATGGTATAATAATGGTAAAGAAATATTATGGACTAATGATTAAATATTCAACATATCAACGAATGAATGATAGAATCACTAAGTGAAATAATTCAGATTTTTTAAAAATTCATATTTAGTGTCAGCCATTCGGACAATTTTCATTCATTATTGCAAATTTATTATTACAAATTTCCACTTATGTATTCTGTATTCTTAACAACTTATAGTTAATTGCTATCAAACATTGAAGGAGTCGACAATGTCGGGTTTTTTTTTTTTTTTAATCTGGCTGTAAAGACGATAACATTAAGTTTCATTCTACACAAACATGACTTTCGAAATCTTCAGCTTTTGCTGCAACGTAGACAAATTTATGTATGCCGGATTTGTTGTTAGGTTAAACCTTCAATAATTTAGAATTTATTTTCACACGCTTTATTCAGAAGGAATTGTCTTTGTTGTTCTCACTCTTACGTCGTTAAAAACGTGAACTCGCGATGAAAATGGACGATTTTCTTCTCATGAACATAATGTCGAAAGACACAGCGCTCTCTCCCCATTGTATTACAACAGAGGATTAAGGCAAAGAACAATTTATCGGACGAATCTTTACCTATTCTCCAAAAGCAAACTCAGCAATGTATTTATTCGTAATAACTTTATCAATTTTTAATTCCCACATTCACAATTATATTTGCATTACTTTGGGTAGAAAGAACAGAGATTAACTAAATACATTCAGAGTTCTGCCTGTCTGATGATAAAGTACAACATAATGGTTCTTTCATTCCCCGTAGAAATGGTCCCCGTAGAAATGTTCTTGCATTGTTACCCAAGTAAAGAGAACGAGTCTCTGAGTCACTAGTAATCACATAATGATGCTTACCAAAATATATTACGAAGAGAGTTGCGGAAAGGAAGTAAATAGATCCGTGATGAGGAATTTAAAACTGGAATAACATATAATAGATTTCCATTTCGAGTCCACCTCCGATACTAATATATATGTTATAAATAACGTTTGGAAGCAGATAGAATTCAGAATAAATATATGTATTTTTCCAAAGGCATTTCTCTTTTCATGAATGCCTGTGAGAAATTAAAGAGGGGATGGGCATATAAGGAAACAAAAAGCTATGATGTTGTAATATGAGGGAACGGAACCAAAGGCAGTTTTACTCATAGTCGAATATTATATCTAAACATGCAAAGTCAAAGGTTAAAGATCTCGCTACCGACCGCTTCGCTGATGAGATTTGAATAGGTTTCTGCATATTTCTCTTACAGACTATATATATATATATATATATATATATATATATATATATATATATATATATATATATATATACGGTCTCAATTTTTATTGTGTTATCTTCCCGAACAATTGTATTTTAAATATGAAACTACATGTACATTGTTCATGTTATTAAAATATTCAGCATCCAAACGGGTTTGTAAATTGATTCAAATATCAAAGTTATGAAACAACAGAATTCATTCGTGAGAATCATATTCAGTGGAGACGCGGAACAAAAGTGTTAAACGATATACTGATCAGCATTCGATATATTATAGAAAATAAAAACACAATGGTAAGTTGAAAAGTAAAGGGAAAAAAGTATCAACGTAATCTTACTCGATCCGGCGTCGAAATAGAATTGACACAACGTGAGTATTTATTGAAATTTTATCTTGGAGCTGGCTTGATGATATTTCAGTTCATCGTCTCCCTCTAAAGAACGCGAGATAAGAGGCACACGAATATATAGCAGAGTAATGGAAATATAACTTGAGGTATGTCGGGTCAGAGAAAGTAATGCATAAACTGACAATAAACATGGGAAAGAAGTGAAAGTTTTCTTAGTCACGTTAGAAGGGGAATAATTGAACGTATGCATATGTGACTTTGTGCAGTTATTACTAGAAATCTCTATGTAAACGATTACATACAAATCGGTTTTACGACAGCCGTGTATAAAGTGCCGCATGCGAGATAATACTAGACAATAAACGCACTCGGAAAATCATTTACACACTAGTATACACATATATAGATTATAAGAAATCCCGAGAATTTCCGAGAACTAGAATAATTTTTATACTAATATAACTTCTTCATCTAAACTGTGACATATTTTGTATAAGAGGACATAGTCATATTATACAAGTATATAAATTATTTCATGTATCGTGTGCTTTCTTATATTCAAAGAAAGAAAACATATTCTTACGTTCAAAATGAAATAGTGATATGCTTGGCCGTACGTGAAACATTACAAATTGTTATTAAAATAAAAATTCGCATTTCACAAATATTTCTAAGAAATACTTCAGAATTCTACAAATGGACAATTGGCCTGTTGTTCTTACAAAGTACATAATACCAATCAACAGACGATTACGTGAATTGAAGCTTCTGGCATATTTAAATTAGACTAAATTTGTTGAACACGCGTATACACACACATATCTCTAAGACACTCACGTCGTCTTCGGCGTATCAGGGTCCAACGATTCAGTAAGGTGGATTGAAGAGTCAAACAAGTCACATACGGGATTTTATTATAGCGAATAAGTCCTGTGCAGAACTATACACACTCCTTGGAAGATCTGAATACAGTGAACAGCCTACCTCAATTATTGCATTCAGATTTGTCTTTCTCTTAGACTGCTTGCCAAACAAGTGTAATATTTTACTCTCGGGGGAAAGAGATGGAAGCTTAACCATCAAATGTTTATGTGAGCGAAAGTGAATATAACGAACGGAATAGGAATTTGAATTGAGCTAACCGATTTCGCTTTTTGATTAGCTGCTATCGATTAAACAAAACGCACGCGCGTGCGCACACACTTTGACAGTGTAAATACATAGTTTTATAGCGCTGGATTTTTATGAATTAGGATTAAGCTTTGTATTTTATTTTTCTTGCGTTCATACGAGTGTTTTCTTCTCTGGATACAAAGTATGCAAAAATTACCCAAAATGACCTAGGGCTTTCGCCTATTTTTTGTACCATTATCAAGAGCGATTTTTATTATTTATTTTTATATTTCACTTAATTTGTGGAATTCTATGTAAGTGCCTGAAGGTTTGGGAATGTTTTATTTCCAAACACAGTCAGCATATTTGTAATGGCTAAGAGAATAGCAGAAAGCGATCGTATATGGAGAATATTTGTAGAGTTTTTGCACAGTTTTTATCCAGTGCAACAATTTTTACGAATACAATAACAATTGAATAAAAAGCTTAATCGCATTACCTGACGATATATATATATATATATATATATATATATATATATATATATATATATATATATATATATATATATTCAAGTGGGGAACACATTTCCGGCATCTTGCTTTCCAGACAATTTTATCTTCGAGAATTTTGACCATTATCTTTTCTTCAGTATCTGTCTATATTTCTGAAATGAGGTATTATGTACAATATTTACATTATTCAGACTATTGTCCTTATAATTGTCGCCATGTTTTTTTACTAAGTTTCGGCGGTTTTACGCTCCGGCCTTCTTCATATGGTTGGAATGTCGAACTGAACCCTTTATTTCGCTCACTGAAGTAGACTGTTCTAGTTCCACGTGACATGATTAATGACTGTCAGTTATCAGTTATCTACAGTTAATTCCCCTTTCCAAGTTCTCCATTGCCTTAAACGTGTAGTGAACTCACACTCTTCGGGTCCTGTCACTGGATCTAACCAACGCCTTTATCCACCGTTCCATGTGTCTTTCACGTTGTGATAAATATGGCGACAAAGATGAGGACATTAGTCCGAATAATGTAAATAGTGTATCATTTTATTGTCTTCATCCACCAATAATACTTTTCCAGAGATTCCTTCACTTCTATTTACACTCTTGCTTCGTGTACAATGATTTGAAAAATGAAACATCACAGTGACATAAATCAAATTTCGCAGAAAATGCAGCATCCTATTTTTCCTTCTACCATATAGGAAAAAAATATAAATGAATATAGGTAAATGTTTCCATTAAATTTTCAACAATCCTTTCATACACACGCACAGAAATATTTAAGAAAAAAAAACTTAAAATGTAGCTATAATGGTACTGCAGATATGGTAAACATTTTTAGAATCACAAAAGAGAAATCAGTAGCACCTCACAAACCCCTGCTTTTCGCAACGAATTCAGTGCAGAGGCATGCACACTAAATTTCAAATGCCTATAAATGAACGTAAACTGCATAGCTGCTATAAGTTCCAAATGAGACCTAAAATTAGGGAATCTACTCAAACAAAATATATACAGACGACAAAATATCTCAATATTCTCAAGTTATATTGGCAATGAATATGCAAACAAAATCACACAGAAATTAGCCAGAAAAGTAGAAAAAAGTGTGGCAGAATGCGACAATACAAACAAATATTTTAACTTTTTCTTGCTGAGGAATCAAAGAATAAAATAAAATAAATCTTCTAGAGAACTCATTTCCAATGACTAACACAAAACGAATGCCCAACTATATTACGTAAAACCCTATAAAAAAAAAGAGACCCAAAAAATAAAACCTAAAAAAACACTTTATTTTCAAGCAGAATAAATTATAGATAATTCCTAAGGAAATATCAATAGAATTAATAATTAAAATATCAAACGAAGAAAAAGTAATCTTTGATGAAATATAAAATAAAGACATCAATAAATAGATATATAAGATCAATAACTGGGATATAGACTAACAAAAACTCTCCTAAACAAAAAGTAATTCATTGAGAAAAAATCATATTCCCTTCCATGAATACCCTCCAGTCTCTATGTATTGCCTTAGAAAGCATATGGTCCGATTGATTGCTCATAGAATGAAACAGATTTTAGCCATACAGCGTTGATAAATATATCTGCAATATATCTAAAATGATTATAACGACATTCTATTCCAAATAGTGCTCGCTCATAAATATAGAAATCTTTATAATATATATATATATATATATATATATATATATATATATATATATATATATATATGTGTGTGTTTGTAGATAGATAGAGAGATAGAGAGAGAAAGAGATAAAGAGAAAGTGAGAGAGAGAGGGGGATAGAGAGATGTAGGCATGAATAAAATCTCAGTGCCCCTTAAATTTGATACAACTTGAAAGACTGTTCATCTCGTTATGGTCATTTATTGATTTATTTCTTGTCTCTTTTAAGTAATTCAATCCAGTCTTTCTTGATTTGAACATATTTCAAGAGATCAGGACCGGCGTCTCAGGACTGCTAAGAGACACAAGTATGTATCGGTGGGAATTCTGGAGAGCTCTGAAGAACTTGAAGGGTTAGTTCAAGAGTTCCATGTGATGATGATGACTTGCTTTTCGATCAATCACATATCCTCATATAGCTAAGCATCCTTGGGGAGAAATTCTTTGATTTCTCTTTTGTTTAAAAATCTCTCCTCGAGAGAATATCAAACATCGTGAAAGGCGAAAAGGAAGTTGTTTCCTAAGCTATGATTAATGGATAAATAAAATATAATACAAACTGCATGCACCGAAAACAAACATGGAGCTGAATTATTTATGGTTAATAACCAACGCAGATGATATAATGACGTTTTGTTGAGATTTTCGTTTCCTCAAGATATTAGTGGCTATTGTTTTATGCTAATAAATTAAACGCGATGATGGACGAACAGTATTAATATTTCATCCTACAAAAATATTAATATAAAACAAACCTAAAAAGTAATTAACGTACATTTCTTCAGATAGACAGAGAATAGGTTAAAAAGCGTTTGTCTCAGACCCACTATATCTTCCTGAGAGCAAAAACATAATTCAGGCTTTCAGTAGATGTACCAACATTCATAATCTGGCTTTCATCTGCAATGTATATTCAACAGAATAAGATTAAAAAATAGAGAACTGTAGGGAGGAAATCAGGATCAGGAGGTTAAGATGGATTATCATATCAACTAAATACATAATTACAATGTAGAGTCAAATACTTTTATAAAAAGAATTCCAGTAAGATATCTTTAATCATTTCTAAGATAAAATTGTTCAAAATTAATCTGATATTTGGACAATGTTGTTGCTACAGGATTTAGGAAAATTTGCTGTTGCACACGGTATACGATAATAAAGTCGAATTAAGAACGCTACAAATAATACTAATGTTGGTATAAGAATTCGAATGCTCGAAAAATAAGCATAACAATGAGAAATAAAAAAAAATATAAAATTAAATGTAGCAGTAGAACTTAATTATTTCCATACCGCATTTTCTGATGATAATTCTTCTTGTTCTTCACCTTACATATATTAGATTGGTGCAAAAATAATGTCGTTTTAGCACATATGTTACTTTTATATATGATTTCTGAATTAATTCATTGATATATATATATAGCCATGTTGTATATCATTTTGAAGCGCGTTTTTCGTTCTATCGAATCGTGTTATTCGTTACCGTTCTCAATCTCTTCATTCATTTTTTGCAGGCTTTTCAACAGCATGGACAAAATTCAAATCCGCACGATTTTCTTGTTCCAGTTCAAACTAGGCCGAAAAGCTGCCGAGACAGCTCGTGATATCAATGATGCGTTTGGCCCAGGAACCATTAACGAACGTGTGGCACAACGGTGGTTCAAGAAATTTCGCAATGGTGACGAGAGCCTCGAAGATGAAGACGGTCGCGGCAGGCCGACTGCGGTTGATAACGAACATTTGAAATCCTTAATTGAAGCCGATCCTCGCAAAACCACACGAGAAGTTTCTGTTGAACTCGAGGTCGACCACTCAACAGTCGTTCGCCATTTAAATCAAATAGGGAAGTCAAAAAATTGGATAAATGTGTGCCGCATGAATGGAACGATAATCAAAAAAATCGTCGTTTTGAGGTGTCTTCTACGCTCCTTCTGCGCAACAAAAACGACCCATTTCTCGAGCGGATTGTGACGTGTGATAAGAAGTGGATCATCTACGACAACCGGCGACGTTCGGCACAGTGGTTGGATGTCGGAGAAGCTCCACAACACTTCCCGAAGCCGAAATTGCACCAAAAAAAAGGTTATGGTGAGTGTTTGGTGGTCTGCGGCCGGTCTCATCCATCACAGCTTCTTGAATCCGGGCGAAACGATTACGGCGGAGAAGTACTGCCGACAAATTGACGAAATGCACCAGAAGCTCCAAGGTATGTGCCCGAGATTGGTCAATATGAAGGGACCAATTCTCCTCTATGACAACGCTCGCCCGCATGTTGCTCAACTGACCCTGCAGAAGCTGAACGAATTGGGCTACGAGACACTGCCTCATCCGCCATATTCACCGGACCTCTCGCCCACCGATTATCACTTTTTAAGCATCTCGGCAACTGCCTGCGCGAGAAATGCTTCAAAAGCCGAGATGATGCCGAATAAGCCTTCAATGACTTCATCGCTTCCAGAACTCCGGATTTCTATGCTAATGGGATAAATAAACTTGTTTCTCGTTGGCAAAAATGTGTCGATTCTAATGGTTCTTATTTCGATTAATAAAATTTATTATGAAAGGAGTTATGATCTTTTGAAGTTGAACGTCAAAAAACGACATTATTTTTGCACCAACCTAATATATATTTTCCGATTGTCTCTTTTATTGTACACACAGACACACACAAACACACACACACACACACATATATATATATATGTGTGTGTGTTTGTGTGTGTGTCTGTGTCTGTGTGTGCAATAAAAGAGACAATCTTTTGTCTCTTTTATTGCACACTCCCTCCATGTCTACAAAGATTTTTCATTCGCTTTGATAGGGCAGAGTGCACCGTGTCGCTGCTGTGACCGTTGGCAATTTACGGTGTCAAAAAAGCGGTTTGCTCGATGAGATAGCATTTCCACTTTTTCCTCTCTTGGGAATCCTCATGAAATAGATATCAGATTGTGCGGAATTTCCTGCTCAATCTATGGGTCAAAGAATTATTTCAGTCGCTTGTGTAGGGAGAAAGTGACCTTAGATGATACGGGGCCTCATGTTATGGAATTTGTTGGAATTTTCATGCGGACCAAAACTTGGGGATCCCTCACTTTTCACTTCTTTATAACTTTTTTCTAGTAGATGATATCACTTCCAATTTGGTATTAAATTGTACGGAATTTCTCACTCCCTCCATGTCTACAAGGGTTTTTCATTCCTTTGATAGATGAGTGCACCTTCGTGGGTGTGTGTCTGTGTGTGCAATAAAAGAGACAATCGGAAATAGTACTTAGTCGTTGCAAACACGTTTCGCCATTTGAGTTTCGATTGTCTATAATATTCAATTTATCATCTCTACAGATTTATTCTGATAACCTACACACACACACACACACACGCACACACATACACACGCACACACACACATATATATATATGAAATCCTGAGTGCCCAATGTAAATACAGAGCTTATATTTTAAAGAAAAAACAGACTACTTTAAGGTAACATTATAATAATTTATTTCACCAGAGCCCTTTTAAAGGATGCCGGATCATCAGATAGCAATTCCAAAAATAAAACGAAAAATTAAATTAAAATTAATGGGTAGTGTAAGTTTTTGTAATTTAACAGAGAGTATATAAGGAGTAGTTAAAGAGACATGGTAGAGTTTAGGGAGGGTTTATTTCATATCTCTCTCAATCATACTTAGCATTGGGGGAGAAGGAGTGACCAGAACTTGAACTATTTAGATGGTTAACTTAACGGAAGCCATCTAAAAATAATTAAAAATTACATATATGGTAGAATATAATGTACAATGATTCCAAAACTTGAAAATGATAATCGGTGTTAGCATTATCCATGAGTACGAACATGTCAGGGCAATAAGATCGTGTACGCTGCAGTGTTTAATAATGATCTTAGCGATCACAGAAACTGATATATTAACGGCCCTATGTAAATTGTCCACCTTACGCTTTTGAATATTCGCTTATTCTTATTGGTCGACCAGCATTCATAAACGTTGATGCGTCTTCCCTATATAGTTTGCCTCACACGGATATCTGTATATATAAGTTACTAATACTGAACTAATAATTGATAAGGAAAAACAACTTTCCAGATCTTTTTAATATAGGCCAAACACAACATTCAATAAATAGCAACTTCTTCACCATCTGAAATTCACATAGAAAATCCTGCGGTAACCTTACCAATGCAAAGAAAGCAATTATATTCACACACACACGTACACACACACACACACACACACACACACACACACACACACACACACACACACACACACACACACACAAAAGCACGTCTCTACGTATATACATATAAACCAATATATAGACCAATCTATTTATATATATATATATATATATATATATATATATATGTATGTATGTATACGTAAACACACAAACTCTAAGATATACTAATATATATACATTATAAAATATGATATATAATATTTTACCTCTCACTCTCTCTCTCTATCTTTTGTATTATATATATATATATATATATATATATATATACAGAGAGGGAGAGAGAGATAGGTATAAACTGATGACGGGTTATTTTTTTTCTTTTCTAATTTATCTAAAAACAACTAAGAAATCAGTTACATTCTCACTGTTGATGTATTGGCCCTGCTCCCATCCTTCAATAAGATTTTCTGTGCCTCGGCGATGGAAATATCCCGGGCTTAACTCAAAGAATTCGTCTAAACCAGATCTCAGTTCCCCGCCATTACTGAGTGATACACCCGGGGTCGGTACTTTGAAGCATTGCTCCTTCCCCATACCCAGCACAAATCTCATCGACATTTAGCGCGGAGAAGCACACAGATTCAAAGGGAAAATCAAATGCTGTCGAAAATTTTTAATTTTGTCCACTTCACTTTCCAATTTGATGACGTAAATATACATAAATCAATGAAATGAAAATCAAAACAATATGTTGTTGAGCAAAACGCTCTCTTTCAAATAACGTAAAACATTTTGCGTGCACTTTTAATTTGAACAAAAATTACAATTAATTCATTATATATATATATATATATATATATATATATATATATATATCGTTGTATCTGGCAGATAGGAATATATATATATGTGTGTGTCTCTCACTCACTCTCTCTCTCTCTATATATATATATATATATATATATATATATATATATATATATATATATTTCAAGTGCTTTGCCTAACGTACATGAATCGTTGTTTCAGGCAGTGAAGAAATATATATATATATATATATATATATATATATATATATATATATATATATATATATTTATTTACTTTTTGTTGATCTGCTAGCTGATTGGCCGTTGTACCTCGCATTTTCTGCCCCTAGCTTCTTAGGCATATCAGGGAAATTGAATTTACTAATACCTTCAGGTACGACACCATTGATATGTATTTTATTTAAGATTTCCGCAATCTTATCAATGACTACATAGTGTGTAAAACTTCTTTATCTCATCTGTTTTTTGCATGTTCATGTTCTACATTACTGATCCTCTAAAGTCTTTTCATATACTACTGCCCATTGCAAATAAAATCATTATTATTATTATTATTATTATTATTCATACATACTTATATATATATATATATATATATATATATATATATATATATATATATATTAATCTACTTGGTAGGATCTGTCTTCTGTACTTGCATGTTATGAATGCCCAAATCCCTGAGTGTAACATCTTCAGATAACCGACGGCAGATATCCGCGTCAATGAATACATGTATATACTAACTCAGGATTGTTTGTGCCTCTCTTCAACTGATCATTATCTGCTGGCCGCTTCGTTCTTCATCTCTTCTGCTCCACTTTGTTTTCCTTGAACACGGAACAGTGAAAACCGAAATCGGTGCATACTTGACCGCTGAAAGGAACTACCCATGACAAAGGATTCGAATAGACAAATCTCTTGCAATATAACCAAGATCGCAGGTCTACTTTTCATTTGGGGAATAAAGTCGCTGATACAACAAAATTTAACTGTTCCCGTTAAACTCACTATTGTGGCACCTTATCGGTTTCGTCTAAACCTTGGAGCAGGATAAAAATAACCTGACAATGTTTTTCGTCGAGAATTCTGCCTTCAGCAGATTTCGTGGTGTTCAGTAGCTCCTTCGTCTGCTGCTGTCTCATCTGCGTACCTCAGGACTCATCAATATGCATATGAATTAGTTATTTCCAAACTTGCAGAAAAAACACCGATCCTCAAGGGTCCAGTTATTCAAAACTATACATTCTCCGAGAAATTTCCGATATCGAACTTTTGTGTTCAAAAATTATTTGTATTTTTCCGACGTCAAACCATTTCGTTGTCGTCGACTTTCATTCTTTATATTTTGGCTTTTCGGATAAAAACTCAATATGTTGCTCGGCCGAAAATAAATATTTATATTATTTCATTAATTTCTCCACTTGTGGAAAAACGACAGTGGCCGCTCCAAAAAGCGTTCACTTATTGAAAACAAT
>CAHIKZ030005567.1:1115000-1117500 GCA_903632075.3 Acanthosepion pharaonis
AAAGAAAAATATACTAATTTTCCTGACGTGGCGTGTTCACCGCCGTCAGTCTGCTTCTCTGTGCATTTTGAAATAAATACTTTCATAGTAATTTTTCGCATGTTCTTCGTTGTTCTACCTGGACTGTATGAATTTAAGCACAATACTAGACTGGCGTTGAAATCTCATAAATGTACAGTTCAGTTAGCAAGATGTGGTGGTACTTCTATGCTAACAACTCCTTATCTCGAAATTCTCGCCTGTGGAACTCCCTCTCGGCTCTATGCTTTCTATCTAACTTCTATCTTCAAAATTTTTAATATCAATTGCTATCTCCTGTCCGCCTTATTGCTCGTTTCTGTTTCTCCTCATTACTAATGTTTCTGTTCCTAATTTCTCCTTTAACCCATTTGCGAATTAGTGGCTGTACTGCATTGCTTGGGGCTATATATATATATATATATATATATATATATATATATATATATATATATATATATATATATATATATATTGGATAAAAAATAAAAAAATATGAAAAGATCAAGCAGATCGGGTCCTAGGAAACCGACAGCCCAACATCAACACATGAGATATAATTATAGTGGTGAAGATTTCCTGCAGGGCCATCCTCACTTTTTGAATGGCCGAATACAAAGACCTGGTCCACTACGTGCCACAGGGTCCCCCAAACGACCCTGCGCAAGTCTTGAATTCAGAGCTGTCCTTCTCCTAGACCAGTTACCATCCAAGGCTATAGAACCTGGTCTGTCCTGCTATTTACCCCTCAGCTGGAGGAGAAGAAGAGGATTCATACCTTCCCCAAGGGTATTAGCACACACACACACACACACACACACACACATATACACATATATATATATATATATATATATATATATATATATATATATATATATGAACTTAATTCAAATCTGTAAGCATATTGCGATAATCCAATAATACATCCTTTTCCCATGTGTCTCAATGCTGCCTTCGCTTAAAGGTTTTTACTATATTAAAACCAGGTATTTGTTCACTGTGAGTTTTAAATCGGAAACTAGCTCATCAATTCGCTAATCCGAGCTCGTGTATTTGTTTCAGGCAACTGCATTTATGTACGATGAACAGATCACGAAAACAAAAGAAGATATCGCTGAGTTTCTGTTTAGTAGATTGCTAATATCCATAATCGGAATTTTTATGCTGATTTAACAGATTAAATTCATAACTTGAAATCAAATGCATGGGCCTGTGCATTCAAACTAACATGTTTGTGTTAACGTAATTTCAATTTGAGCTTCGCGTTACATATGAAAATAAATTCCATCTCTCAGGCATTCAGATAAAGTAAAGTGTCATCGTCTTAGCTGCACGTAAAGCCTAGTGAAAATACATTCTTGCAGTTATGTATATGTGTAAAGATGTCGGCGCACGTGTATTCCTCAAACTAAATGCTAGCTAATGAATCAACGTCCAACTGGAAAGCTAATATTCAAAACGTAATATTGCTTTAAATTATGGGGCCTTTTACAAAACACCGTAACTAAACAAGTCATAAAAATGGTGAAAATCTTCCATTCCGAGTTTTTCCCCACTTAATCACCTTACTTTCTAATGCTGCAGAAATATTAATTTCAGCACTTTGTATTATTATCCAATTGGGAAATATTGGTCAAGACAAAAAGAAAATATCGTTACATAAAAACAGAAGAAGAAAAATAACAGAAGTTAGTAGAATGAAGAAACGAAATGAATTAGGAATTCATGATGATTTGTGTTGTGAGCAGATGCAGTGTGTGGGTGATAGGCTTGTTGTCGCCGATTTACGTAACACACAGCAACTTCCCGTTCAAATATGGCCGCTAGATCGTATTTCATTTTAATTTTCCAATTTGCTGGTTGATATGCTTCAACACGGGCAAGCATATCGTCTTGGAGATTTGGTTTTTCTTTTCTTATTCCTTAATGCATCGATGTAGCCGAATAATAATGACGTTTAATGTAGCCAAAAAAAATAAAAAAAAAAAAAGACGATGACAGCAGCAAAATACTATCAATCAACAAAATTACAATTTCTATGATTTATTATAAGCGAAACACTAATGACGACGATGATAACAAATAAAATTATAATAATACAGAAGGCAAGATTATTTTTCTAAGAAATGAAGCAAATTTTATCAAAATTCAACCGCCATGATTGCATTATATTCGCTGTGCGAATTTTGCTAACAATGGCCAAATAATCAGTGGCAACATGAACATGGGAATCTTATTGTATTATCATAGAACTTATAAAAATATAAACAAAACTTTTAAAATTCGTCTGGCAATAATAATATTGTAATACCATAGATCTGTAGAGAAATGACTCGTGTATTTTTCAGCTATTTTCAAACTGTAAAGATAAATCGTTTCATTTGCTTCATTGTTCTGTAAAGATTTCATGTTTAGTACAGCAGATTATTAATAATAAATATTCTCAATTTTCAGAATTTGATTGCTTAAATTAATAGTT
>CAHIKZ030005567.1:1127500-1202500 GCA_903632075.3 Acanthosepion pharaonis
CTAAAGTGGGATAGTCCATTGCTTGGGCTGAGATTGGCTGCTGGTACCTGAGTGGAGGTATTTCTATATAAATACCAGCTTGATTCATCAGTTAGCTTGCAGGGTTTGTATTAAGTTACAACCTGCTTTATTTTTGTCTGCCAGCTGGACGCTAGCTGGGACCTTTACGCCGGTAAATGCTGTTTATTATTGTTATTCTACAATTAATATATCCCACTGAGATTTCACATTATTTTTTTTTCTGGTACTCGGTGTACATGAGGTCAAGCGTGCTATTAGATTGGTATCTAGGTCTCATTTTACTGTTAAATTACTTAAATGTAACCGCCATTCTACTCTAACAGTTTCTTTTCACGCACTCCCTGCCACTGGACCTCCCTTCAGTTTCCTAACCCCACTGAAAACTACTATCTGCAAATCTTTAAATGCAATGAACATCAGTAGCTTTTTCTTCTTGAACACGGTTTATCTTTTATCCTTTCCTCGTTCACCACTATAGCCAGTCTCGGCTTCATTCGCTATAACTCCTGCGTACTAGTGGCATGTTTGGGATGAAATGATTAAAAAACCTGATTATCTCGATGCTGAACAACGCTTCGCATTAGTATAATCAAATTTCAAATTTTATCTTTTAGCAGCAATAAATGAAATCTAGTGTGTCTTACAACCCTGGATATTCAAGTCTCTTCGCTTACTTCATATGAACTGGTTCTAGGGGTGCAAATACGAATGATACCACTTCCACCATAGTGCTTCATAACTCTTTCAACTCTCTAGATATATACCGGGTGTAACTGAGATATTTGCCAAATCATAATTATCCATTCCAAAAAATGTCTAATATCTAAAAGAAAAAAACGAAAATAAAGGAAACTTTAAACTGATACTTTTCTAGGTTTTCAGATAAGATGATTAGACATCTTGACACCATTTTTCACAAGAATCACTGAAATATACTTTGAGTCATTCAGCTAAAAAGAGAGCAGGTTAAAATTGTTTTGTGTCAGACACACTGTCTTCTCAACTGATCAATGATTAGAGGGAAAAGATAATTTAGGCCTTCAGTAATGATACCAACATTCATATTCTGGCTTCCATCTTCAAAGTTTATTTAATAACCACCAAGAGAATGGTAGATATTTTTTTTAAAAAGTTCAACAGTAGAGGGGAAACATGGATCAGGAGGTCACAGCAGGAAGAGTGTGCATTATTCCAACTTAGATCTAAAGATATCAATTAGAAAAGCTGCAGCT
Organism: Acanthosepion pharaonis; assembly: GCA_903632075.3. NCBI lineage: Eukaryota > Metazoa > Mollusca > Cephalopoda > Sepiida > Sepiidae > Acanthosepion > Acanthosepion pharaonis. Next base: position 1,128,754 of record CAHIKZ030005567.1, read on the forward strand.
CAAATCATAAAACGTTTGGCACGTGAGAGAGGAGTTTCTGCTATGACACTTCAAAGAGTTGCAAATAAAGACATGAAAATTAAATCGTACATGAAACCACTGAGACATCTTGTTACAAGATGATAAAAAGATAAAAGTTTAGAGAGGGCGAAGGTCATCTTAAATAAGTTGGAATATGATCCTGATATATATATATATATATATATATATATATATATATATATATATATATATATATGTGTGTGTGTGTGTGTGTGTGTGTGTGTGTGTGTGTGTGTGTGTGTGAACACATTTTATCAATCCTTCATGATCTTCCAATCCTCAGCTACGATTAATTAATGCTAAACATGTCATTTTCGTTCATGACCAAATTCATCACAATTCTTCTGTTAATCTTAAAGAGTAATTATTCATTATTCCAGGATTATGTAGAGTCCAATAGTGTTATAAAAACCCCGGAGGATTCCAGTAAGATATCTTTAATCATTTCTAAATTGCAAGGTTTCAGAGCTTGGACAATTATGCTGTTACATGTGCGTCATATATATATATATATATATATATATATATATATATATATATATATATATATATATATATATATGTGTGTGTGTGTGTGTGTGTGTGTGTGTGTGTTCTGTACAAAGGCTTCACCACTATAAACAAATCATATGTACTGGTATATGGGCTGTCGGTTATAAGGAACTGAGTTCGTGGACATCCATACTTTGAATACGACGGCAATTTTATATATATATATATATATATATATATATATATATATATATATATATATATATATATATATATACGCACGCATATCTTAAGAGATTCTGATATAGAGGAACACCGGAAAAAGAGAATCTAATGCCATATTAACTAATGAAAATTTAATATATATATATACATAAATTCAGTTGATTATTGGTGAGATGCCAATATTCTTTAATTCCCAGATATATCTGTAGAGACCAATGTTATTTTTCTACTTTATACCACCTTACCTCATCCGATGATGACGAAAAAAGTTTTACAATATTATCCATCATACATTGAATGAGTAAGTGACAGGTCATATCTTTTCAACAGTTACATTTTCATTTAGATTTAATTATGTTGATAATATATTTGTTTTATATAATGTTGTTATGTTGTTCTAGCTATGTTATTAACACAATTATAAGTGATTTAAACAAACGTACTTAGGCTTAGTGGATGGTTACAGTGCTTATAGATTAAATTTAAGAAGTTTTTTCCATTATTAGTTTGAATATTACAACTGAAATGTGGATTGCACGGTATAATTTTTCGCTTACTGTGTTACTGTTTATTTTTATGTTTGTTTTTTTTCTTAATACTCTAAATTTCCTTTTATGAATGATGACTTCTAAAGCCTTTATATACTTAATTTTATTTTTTATCAAATATTTTCTGATTACCGCAGTTGGTAGATAAACTAACCGATTCATAAACATTATCTAGAATTTTGTAGTGATGGTGAGATTCTGTACTGACGTATCTATGGTTATATAACTCTTTAATATACAGTTTTTTTTTATAATGATCACTTTAACATTGGTGGTAGTGGTAATATTTGATATGTGTTGTTTAAAAATTGTATCATTTCCTTTCTCAGTCGGTATATATTTCGTGATGATGGACGGGTAAAAGTCATAAATATCGAATTTGATGAATATACATTCATTCTTCCTTTTCAAATTAGTAAATCATTCTATGGATTCAGCCGTTTTGTGCATCTTATAGCAAGTTTTGTGTATTTACATCGTTTTTAAAGGAATCTTTTGCTGATTTTGCCAATATTATTTTTACTTTGGGTAAAAATCCGTATTGAGTGTAATTTCGGATATTTGCCATGTGGTTTTAAACTGTAATGAATGCTTGTTGCTTGTGAAATTTGTGGATCCCATCATCAATGTTTTGATCAATAGCTATTTTCTTGGCTTCTTTATTGATATTATTTACGTAGTTGTTGGCTGCATTTTTATAAAACATTTAACTTCGCTGTTAATAGTTTTGTGGTACACATACGCATCGATTTTGTAATGGTGATCCGTCTTATGTGCTTCGATAATAATGCTATCGGATGGCTTATCATAGAAACATTTTTAACCTTCTTCTCTGTAGGTCGTTGGTAGTTTTTAACGAAATTAGAGAGAGATATATAAATCGAGAACAGGAGTATCGAAGCGTGCTTAGTGTAAAAGCCACATATGTTAAAGTTAAAATGTTTGTAAGTCGTAAGAAATTAACAGGATTTACACATACATTTTGAGACATACACATTTTAATACACATTTCATTTATGCAAATATTAATGAATGAATGTATGCAATACTATATATTTATCTTTGCAGTTCTTGTTGGTTTCGTTAATCACAAAGCGCGCGCGCATACGCGCACATACGCGCACATACGCACACACACACACACACACACACACACACACACACACACACACATATATATATATATATATATATATATATATATATATATATATATATGTGTGTGTGTGTGTGTGTGTAAGCAAATGTAAATGGATGTAGATCCGACAGAATGAAGAAAAATTTGGAAAAACAAACAAAAATCCTTAAATGCAATTATATTTGTTTAAATGAATGAAATGTCGACGTCTGACGTTTCGGGTTTAATAAACCTTCTTCAGGACAATATTCATTAAAATACAATTCAGTTCAATTTGACAACGACGATGGACATAAAAAACAAGTCTTATCCAAAACAGATAACTGGATAAGACTTCTAAGGATTTTTTTTTGTTTTTTTCAAATTTTATATATATATATATATATATATATATATATATATATATATATATATATATATATATATATATATATATATATATATATATATATATATATATATATATATATATATATATATATATATATATATATATATGTATATATATATATATATATATATATATATATATATATATATATATATATATATATATATATATATATATATATATATGTGTTTATTTAAACACGTTGGGTGAAAATCCTGGATAACACAATTTTCAAATAAATTGCCACCTGAGAAAAAAAAAAAAAAAAAAAAAGAATGGACTTATTGCTGTAACCTAGAAATTGTTAAGGATCTGATGAATATTCAAAATGGAGTTTGAAAATTAAATGGTAATCTTTATAACGTCAACAAAATACAATACCTGAAAGCAAGTACCTTAAATATCTGGTACAAAATACCAAAGAAAAACATCGGGCAATCGTCTCGGAAAACCTTCGGTTTCTTGATTTGCTAATCATCGAATCAATTTCGAAGGAAAAAAATCTTTAAAAAAAAGAAAGAGCTAGGAACATGAACGTCTGTCGAAAATGATCTTACAGCATACAGGTCCAAAGCCCAAAGCAAAAAAACCGATACGAGTAATCAACTAACTAAAAAAAGTGCTCGATACAAAAGTAGAGCAGACCTAGTCAACCGTAGCGAGCCAGACAAAATTACCAAAGTTTCACCTAAGCGGATCTTCAGAGAAAGCCAACTTTTATTGACGATCCGCTTAGGTGAAATCTTGGTAGGTTTTTCTGGCTCTCTAGCAGTTCTTTTAATCTCGTTTGCTATGACATCAGTCTTCTGACATGCTTCTTTACTCCCTATACCTCCCACCATTTCTTCACTGAGCGCAAAAGAATAATGTCTCACTCAGATCTCGCAAATTAGTATTTTAACTTTTAGCTATTTTTTAATAACCATGTCATTTAAAATTAAGTGTAACTCCAGGGCGTTCTCACTTCATACCCAGTAAATTAAAAAAAATTATAACTTTTTTTTTGTTATTTACCATTCACATTAACAGTGATGAAAAAAGGTGTTCAAGCAACATATTTCCAAGAGACGCATAATATCAATGAGCCAAATGTGTCTCGAGAGCCGTGGTTTGGCCAACCCCTGATATATATAAAAATAAAGACGAACTCTTAAACTAAGCTAAAAGTTTAGAATATAAAATAAAGTGCGGACTCGATGCCAAATACGAGAGAGTATTAAAATAATAGTATTATCAATTTGCATTACAAAATCAAATGCAAAACTGATGCCAAAATTTTGAAAAACCTAGAAAGTTGCAATAAATATGCGTAAGGAGACAAGTTGTATTTTCAAATTATTTTTTACACACACAGCCGAACACACACACAGAACCCCACCTATATATATATATATATATATATATATATATATATATATATATATATATATATATATATATATATAAAAATAAAGAAACGTATATCATTCTAACATGCATCACTTTAATAAAATTGAAATATGTTCGATTAATATACGATTGCACGTTGTTCTTTATGTTGTCATCCTATTAGACTCCGATCCACATTTGATCTTTATATATATATATATATATATATATATATATATATATATATATATATATTATAAATAATTGATTTAAAATATGTTTTTTCTACACAGTTTTAAAAACATATTTTAAATCAATTAATTTACAATATTAAAGCTCTGTAAATTTACATTGAGCACTATTTTGTAAAAATAAAAATATCTATAGGACACCGGATTATATATCTTACTGTTCTTTCTTTTTATATATATATATATATATATATATATATATATATATATATATATATATATATATATATATATATATATGGGAATAAAGAAGAGGAAAACTATATTAACCGGAGCGTTCTGGCCACTGATGGGCGTTATTAAGGCAAATGAAAGGATTTCATTTTGCATGTATTATTCATAAACGGGAATAAATTTTTCAGTGTTGCAGAATTTTACTAACCTTTTTATGTATTCTGAAAAAAAATACTTAACTGTAATTGCTCATTTGAATTTCTTGGTATTTTTCGACTTCTTAGTTTCTTAGATTGATACATTTTTCAAACGACATGTTATTTGAATAAATTCATTTTCAATTTTTTCATGTCTTTTTTAATCCAATGTGCACACTTGGACAACACACACACACACACACACATACACACACACACACAAATACACACACACTCACACACACGCACGTACACATACACACACACACACACACACATATATATATATATATTTGCGATTATATCGATAAATGTTTGAGGTGATATAGTTTCAAGTAGCAATCACATTTGACAAGTGAATACTTGTAAATATTTGATTCTGGGAACTAGTACCGATTTTTTGTCCATGACTTTACTCACCATAGACACGCCTGTATCGTTACCTTTCCTATCTGCATTGCTCGCAGGTTTCTTGTTTTTGTCATTTATTGACATCAACCGCAGTCACGATGTTGCTTCTGGCGAATGTAACTTAACGCCGATGCGTGCGGAGTATATTTCCCGTTCGCTAGCTTAAAAGGATCGACAGCATCGCGTAAAGGGATGTACTTTTGGCCCACGTTATTATCTTCTTTTCTTTTTTTTCTTTTCATCCAAAGGGCGTATTTTTGAGTGATTGATGCTGCTCTTTTTGTACATGCAAGTAAAGTAATGCCAAAACGCATGCCCCGGAGAAAAAAAAAAACTTTATCTGATATACACGACATTTTAATTTCTTTTCTCCAATCGATTATTCTAAAATTATGACCGCGAAAAAGTTTCAGGAGTTTTTCTCGGGTATATAACACTGTTCCAGGCTCAGTATTCCATTCTCTGTAAGTGAATGCAAAAAGGTATTGGATGTCTGTTTCGTCTTATTTTTGGAATCTCATCAACGCATGCATTACCGAGAATAGAACCCGGACCGTTACAATACAACACCAGCACCATACAATTGGGATAGTGGGCCTCCGTGTGCACTACAGCTTTCCTGTTGAAGTGACTATCATGAATTATTATGAAAAAGCATTCAAATCACGAAAATTACTATTCAGTTATATAATAATATCATGCTAGATCCAACTTATAATGATCTGGAGGGAGCGGCTCTTGGTGGCATGTCCTGTGGGTTATGTATATTTGGATAATTATCACCACAAGAAATAAGATTAGCTGCCATATACTGTGTCTAGTTACTGAATTTCCTTGTTGAGTTTTCTAGTTGTAGACAGGGTGAATTATTATGATATATATATATATATATATATATATATATATATATATATATATATATATATATATATATATATAGTTTATGAAAAACTAGATACTCCGTATGGGTAAACCTAAGGAGGATAAAATCCAGAGAGCTCAGTGTAAATCCAGAGCAAATAATTTAAATGAAAACAAACCATTTTAAGGTTCCATGTAATAAATTATTTCACGACAGCCCTTTTAAAAGAACTGCGGATCATCAGAATTTACTTGCAAACAAAAAAAAATGAAAAGAAAATTTACACATTTTTGACGGGCCGTATTAAACATATTTAAATTAACGAAGTGAGGAAGTGAGGGAGAAGAGACAACACATGAGTGAGTTAGCAGATATGGACACATTTAAACGGCTAACTTAACGGAAGTTATATATTGATATCGTAGGGGTAGAGAAGAAAAAACCCATAGAGAGAAAAAGAGAGAAGGAGGTTATGAGAGAAGATGTCACTATTTTTCTTTGTAAAAAAAAATGCTAGAAACAGACGCTGTTATTTTGTTTTAATTTGAAAGTGTTATTTTGGGGGTTCATTATATATATATATATATATATATATATATATATATATATATATATATATATATAATGGTTAAGCCCAAATATTATTAAGTTTAGGTGTACTAAATCGTCGCAACATGACAATAATATATTAAGCAAGCAGAATAACAACAAACTAAATACATCATACAAATGTCAAAAGGAAACCTCCGAAAAAACCTAACCTACCTACGAAATGGCCAGTGCATGAGAGAAACCATATTCTACAGAATGATGATGTTAAATATTACTTTATTTCAACTGAGAGCCACTGGGAATCACGTCTTTACCATCACCAAATGAAGCTAAACATTCTTAAATAGAAAAAGTGCATTCTTGGCGATTTTGGGGGATAATTTATATATATCCATATTATAGTTTGTATTCGATTATTCTGCGACATGTGTATATGAAATTGCATCTTTGTATGTATAAAGCTAGATCCCAAATACATTAGATATATAGTCTTAATATTTAATTATGTTAACATCGTGAGAGCTAAGTTTATTCTATAAGATATTATTTTAATGATAATTTTAATGAGCACAAATTATTTCTATTATATCTAACGAAGGGTTTTCCTCCTTGATACATCGGTGTTTAATTAAATTCTTTTTTCTTTAAATTGTTTAAATTAAGTTTTTAATTTTTGTCTTTCGAAATTAAGAATTTGACCAATATAGATTATAAAATAATTATTAATATTAAAGGTAACCGTAACAAAATGATCAAGTCTTAACACACATTTTTAAATCAACAGCAGGAGTACGCAAATTTCAGTGAGTATTTTACCCCTGGAGATTTTATGTTTGTAAGAAATTCGAAGTCGTGCTATCGATGTGACATATTATGGATATTCACTAATTTATACTAAATATCACAGTTATTTATCATTGAACACTTTATTTAATCTATCTATCTATCTATCTATCTATCTATCTATCTATCTATATATATATATATATATATATATATATATATATATATATATATATACATACATACATACATACAAGTATGTGCTTATACGTAAGTTTTTGATCATATATATATATATATATATATATATATATATATATATATATATATATAACAACTTTTTTATCTATTAACATTTATGGAGCAAAAAATAAAATATAGTATTTTAAGGTGTGTGTCCTGGATTGGACGATAAACTACATCTGCATCCTGTGGATGACAATAAATTACGTCCAACAGCAAGGCCTCTGATAATAGATTGTTTATATTTTTTAAATAATTTTTCCAACTATACGTTTTTGAAAAGAATAATGTTGCCAGCTATACGTTTTTGAAAATAATAATAATAATAATATTACTAAATATACGTTTTTGGAAAAAATAATATTACCAGCTATACGTTTTTGAAAAGAAAATATTAACAGCTATATATTTTTGAGAAAAAAATATTAAAAGAAATAGATTTTTGACAATGCAAAAATATTACCAGGAAAAAAAAAGTTGTCGCCATTAAAGGACACATTGAGGTTGATATGCCGTAAAACGAAACAAACCAGACCATTATTTTAAGAAATAATTTATTTGTTATGATCAGCAAACAATTTAACATTTTCAAAATTATCCAATTCATGCCCAATACAATGCTGAATACTTCTATAAACCACTTCATACGTTTATACAATAATATCTGAAAATTTATCAGAAATTCCATCTTGTAATTCAGATGTTTTCCGTTTGAGACTGTAAATAATTTTTAGGATGCACTAAAAGAAAATGTCTGGTTTTATTACGTCTGATAACCACTTAATTTATCTATGTCATCCTTCTACGGCATATCAATCATATGCAGGTTATTTCAGGCCAGAGAATAAGTATTATTAATTAATCCATAGCTGGAGGAGAAGAGGCGTTCATAGGTTTCCCAAAGCTGATTGTCTGTACATGAATATAACGAACGGAAAATATAACGAACTGAAATTGGAACTCATCTCTTCGATTAAGAATCCGGAGCCATTAAACATTAAATCATACGCACAACACCTGGTAATCTCAAGCAGTCACCCGCCTAGTTATTGACCGGGCTCGACGTTGTTTAACTTCTATGATCGATCAAGAACCGTTGTTTCAACGTTATATGGCTGTAATTGGATGATCGAGTGGTCCAAGTAATAATTCTACAATTTCAACTTAGTAAATTTTATTTAAGTTTTTAATTATGCTATAAATCGAAATTGTGGCGAGTCTTAATATTAATACAAATGTGTAGAATCAATTATTATTTAATAATTATTCATTACATACATACATACACACACACACACACACACACACACACACACACACACACACACATATATATATATATATATATATATATATATATATATATATATATATATATATATATATATAACAAACTCGATAATTTATTTATTTTAATTATTCTAAATAATAAATTCCAGGAGAAATCCTTCAGCCATACACTGCAGGTTTAACTTCTCTATGTCGACTCGATGCATTTGTTTGTTGATATTTCTACATAGATCAAGTGCTATTTCTCCCGTTTCTCCAAAATATTTAATGATTTAATAATGTTATTCACATTTAAGAGTTATTTTTTTAATAGAATTGGCAGATATCTCGGTAGGCATAACTTTTAATTCAGAATCTTTATATAGAAATAGATAAATCGACAAAATATTTAATTATAAAGATATTTCTGAAATGTTAAAACCCTAAGGTATATATAAGATGTCAGGTGCATAACCCTAATTGTTCGTCCTGCTAAATTAAACTATTTTCTTCTCCCTTTAAGCACTCAATTTCACCAGTATTCGTTTCTTACGCAATAATTTTCTAACTTTTTTTTTCTTTTTTTTTTTTTGTCATATATTTATTTTTAAACCCATCCTTCAGTTTTTCAGGATGGATACACCAGGTGATCATTCTTCTTTTTAAGATATAAAAAAAAGCTATAAAAACATCCACTCTATTGACATTGCGATATCTTTAAAAAAAAAACTCGAAAAGATTCAAAGATATTTTTTTTAAATTTCTCCTTCACTGCCAACTTCTGATAGTCAAAACTTATAAATAACTCTAATACTATATTCTAAAGTTTCTGTTTAATGTTAATCCTATCTTATCTTCCCTTTTATTTACCATTATAAACACTGCCGTTTGTTCGTGGAATAACGTAAACTTTACTTGTAAACACTCTAAGGTATTTCGAATTGTGAGAATGTCACGTATCAAAAACTAAACAAAATTATGAATTATTGGATTTCTGGGATGAAACAGTTTCTTTCCAGATTTCATTTCGTCCTCTTATTGAACAAAAATCGAATCCGTATCCCGAATAATAATATTTGTCAGTCATGAAAGCATTTTATTGGATGTACACTCGCCAAGTCATATTTAAATGTCGGTCGAAAACTTGTTATATAAGAAACCAGATAATGTAAACGATTAATATTTAGGAGAACTATATTTAAAATAGTGTGCAATAGGAATTGATTTTCCATATTCAGTTTATAATATTTTTCTTAGGAAATAGATATGAGTATTAATTATAACAATAAAATACTATATTTGTGTATTTTTGCTAAGCGATACACGCCTGTAAGAATTAAAGCAAAGGAAAAATGATTCCAGAGAATGATATTGAGGGGGGCTATGGACCACATATGTGAGGGATATCGATGTTTAAGAGAAAATGTAAACAAAAAGTAAAATAATACTTAACTTCAGGAAGAAACAGTTAAGGTTTCTTAAGTACGTAATGAAGAAAGAGAGGAATGGAACTGTTGTACTAAGAGGACAGGATGAAAGCAAGACGGACAGAAAAAAATTCGCATAATCTACGTCTTGTGTTTGGTTAAATGTATGGGGAACAAGTTTTAAAGTAATGACAGAAATAAATTTTATAAAATGCTAAAAGAGTTAAGGAATTGTAGAGAGTAACAGTCACCTACTTCCTGACTGGTCACAACACATAGAACATTACAAATTTGGGAGATTACTGCAATATTATTTCATCTCTCTGTATTGAAAAAATATATATATATATATATATATATATATATATATATATATATATATATATATATATATATATATATATATATATATATATATATATATTATTTTTTGCATTTGTAGGTCTGATGAATTGGATCGTATTTACGATTCCAATGGAATAAATTATGACCATGGAATATTAGTGTTTAAGCCTTTTTATTTTTTTATTATATATATATATATATATATATATATATATATATATATATATATATATATATATATATATAATATCTTATATATTAATATATCATATATATTATATATATTATATACTGTTATATTATATTTTATACGTATTTTATATATTATATATTATCTTATATATTAAAGAGTTATATATTAATAAATTATAGTGATTGCCGTTTCCCTTTTTTTTTATCTCAAACAGATTTCAGTTCGACTTCATGGTCTTTCTGAGAAATGCTGCATTGAATTTATCTAACAAAGACTCACATATTTACTCAAAAGCTAATTTCTTAATTATATTATAGATTTGATTGTGTGTTATGGCGATGCGTATTCGTTTATTCTTTTGATCCGCTTCCAATCGTCTTCTCTTTTACTATCTTGTTATATTCTGTTTAGAACATCTTTCTCTCAGCTATGCTTTTCTCACTTTTGCATCTCAATTCTAATCATTGTATTAAGGTTCATTTCCACTCTGCAACACACACACTCGCTTTCAGGTAACAACATAGGATTCGTCTCATAGATGTTTGCTAATTTTACTGAAAAAATAGCGTTTATTATTAAATGGTCTTTACTGCTTTTTCATACCAATCTTCGTGAATAAGCCCTGTATATTTTTGTATCGTTTACTATGAAAATTCAACTGATGTTTTCCTTTAGTTGTTTTTCTTTGAACTCTATAACGCCTTTAACCTGGAATACCTTCCTTTTATGAATAACAAACTATATAACAGCCGATAGCACAAATTGTATTTATTTCATGTGTCAAGATTCAATTTTCTATTAATATCACACACACACACACACACACACACACACACACACACACACACACACATATATATATATATATATATATATATATATATATATATATATATATGTGAAAAGTGTATATAAATATAAATAAATAGAAGTATGTATAATTATTTATATATTATATGCGGGGTACTTATTAGAAAGCGCTCAATATCAGAGATAGAGCTAACATATTTGGTTGGATAGATTTGAGTTTGTGACCTGGGTTTCACGTTTTAGCGATCATCAGTTTGTCTGACGATCGCTAAAAGCGTGTGAAACCCAGGGTCACAAAACTCACATCTCTCCAACAAATATATATATATATATATATATATATATATATATATATATATATATATATATAGAGAGAGAGAGAGAGAGAGATTGAGAGAGAGAGACATTATAAATTTATATAAATAAATACATGTAATTAAATATTAAAAAAGGGATTACTAATATAATAAAGATAATAAATATGAGTATTCAGGTGATTAATTGCCTCGTTGATAGAATAAAAAATAAATCACAATTGTGTTAGCGCCACCTGAATTTTAAACTAATGATTCATCCTTTTTGTTGGCATCTAATAAACTTAACAGTGTTTAGTATATGTTTTTTTAATCCTTAAGCATTTTAAAATCATAAATTTTTTGGATAACTTTCGGTAATGTTGTTACGTATTGTGCAATGACCAGCTTCTAAAAATGGATTCCCGAAATAGAAAATAAATTAATATTTTGTAATAGAAAATGGTTGTGGTATGTGAGATACAAATACACTTGTCACCAGAAAAATTGAACATATATTTACATAAAATCATTATTTTTAAGGAAATGCACTGAAAATCAGAAGAGTTTCTGGATGTTGTAAAAAAAAAACTATGCTAGATCGAAATTTAAAAAAAAATTCCCAAATAGGAAATAGAGAAAGAAGACAATTTTCATTATTTTTTTAATATATTTATATATATATATATATATATATATATGACAAGTAGGAAACCGATAATGAACACACATTTTTCACTTTATTAAAGCTTCGTCAGAGATAGAAATGATACAAAAGATAAAAAAAAAGAGACGTAGATTAATGATATGTTGTGTTTGGTTAATACTTATTGGTTAAATACGTGTCATGAAGTAACAAGTAATATTCAAATAAGTGTAAGAAAATAATCTGAATGATAAAGGGAGTAAAAGTTAGTGAGACACTGCAGGATGTTTTGAAAAATCATCCTATTAATTTCTATTCCCACCACATCCGCAGAATAAAATCTGGGATAATTAAAAGGTTTTACTTTAGAACCCTTTTGATATATAAACCTGAATACATTAGTGATAAAGAGGATTATTTTAAGAACACATTCAAATTTCTACACTACCCATAAAATTCCAAATACCAGGAATTCTACAACCACCTCGAAATCTATCGGCGATATAATACGGATGAAAAATAAAATAAAAAACATATATTTATTCAAATGTAGGAGTTTTCTAAATCAAATGCCTACTGTGCAATAATTTGCATAATGGGAAGATTTCACGCGATATAAAGAGCCGTATCCTGGAAAGCAAAAGAGATTTGCGTTTAGATAAACATTCAAATACTCTCGTCTTCCACCGCAACGACGTAGAACTTTAATTTCACAATGGCCACCGTTATCAAAAAGAACATAAGCCTTTAAAGAAAAAAATATTAGGGAAATATATTTATAGCAATATTACCAACTATTATCACTGGTTTAAAATTAACATTACGTCACCATTTTTCAATAGAACATAAATCTAAATTTTCTCTTTCGAATACATAAAAATCAATGAAGGTATAGACAAAATACGTACAAGATATTCTTTAATGAAAAAACAAATCGAAAAATTCTTTTTCAAACATGAAAATTTTAAACTTCAACATCCAGAATGTTTTTTACACTTAAAATATCTTTTTCAAACAAACCTTTCAAATCACGTTTTTTAATGACCAGAACTAAATTTTTTAACTTCATTAACATCCAAATGTTTTCAAATCACCCCTACTGTCTCCTTTATCTTTTATTTGAATGTTTTCTTATTATTTGAAATATTATCAATTACACATAACAGGTATATAACCAATAAGAAATAACCTTTCAAATCACCCTACTGTCTCCTTATCTTTTACACACTTTAATGACCAGAATGTTTTCTTACACTTATTTGAATATTATCTGTTACTTCATTACACATAACAGGTATATAACCAATAAGAAATAACCTTTCAAGAATTTTTTACAATAACAGGTATATAACCAATAAATAACCTTTCAAATCACCCTACTGTCTCCTTATCTTTTTTACACACACCAGAATGTTTTCTTACTTATTTGAATATTACTTCATTTATATATAACCAATAAGAAACACCTTTCAAATCAACTGTCTCTTATCTTTTACAGAAATGACCAGAATGAAATTTGAATATTATCATTTATTTCAAAACACATAACACTTATCTAAGAAATATGAAATAGCCATTAATCTTCGTCTTTTTGCTTCTATCATTTCTATCTTGATCTGTGCCGAAGATTTCATAAAGTGATAATGTTAGATTAACATCTGATCCCTAATTGTTTTTTATCCTATCATTTTGTAGGGTTTTCATCCAAACCTCATATATATATATATATATATATATATATATATATATATATATATTGTGGACCGTACAATTGAACGAAAAATAGACAACATTAATATGCTCCCTAAACTGAGTCCTGCTCTGTGTTCTGTTTATCTTAAATTACCTTGGCTTGGCCAAAAATGCAAACATTTATGTGACAGAATTTCTATTGTTGTCTCTGCCACTTTTATTTTCAGCCAAACTACGTGTGTCTTTTTTTCACTCGCTCGATTCTATCTTCATTTTCTAAATTCATCTACGCTGTCACAATGAAAGTTTGCTCATTTATAAATTCAAATGTCAGTGCGAGGCTGAATACAAAGGACGGACGAGTCTCAGGTTAGAGTCGAGAAGAAGCCAACATGTTCCTAGGTATATTAGATTACATTCTTGTGATAATTCTCGGGTGACGAAATCTGCGCACGTGTCTTCTACTGGACAACACCTATTAGATAATGAGTTATGCCCGTCTTGTTTTTCGACTAACTCGTCTTCCATTTTGCATACAGGTAGATAAAAACATTATTTACTCATTTTGGAAGCTTTGAGAAGAATTTGTTAAGATCGTTGAATTTATTCGGAGATACGTTAGCTTTATTTTTTCCTTTTTATGCTCCACTTGATAAAAAAAAAACAATCTATATTTACGTATTGTAATCGTAAATTTTATTTGTTTTTTTTTCTTAATTTTACGTGTTTCGTAATTTTAAGCGTGTTCTCGTACTATCTCTTATCAATCCAAATGAGTTAGAATTTGACAACGATTGGTCTCTGATGGTGCGTTGGCCGAAATGCACCCTAGGTCCGGATATAAAAAAAAGTAAACAAAATATATATATATATATATATATATATATATATATATATATATATATATATATATATATATTCGGTTTTCCAGTAAAATTGCCGTTTATTTATAAGGAAATAGTCTATTTATTACGGTCTTCTGTCAGATTCTGCATGGGGTCCCACAAATATATGACAGTATATTTAGTACAGTTTATTTAATTGTTGGAATTTTTATTAAAGTTATTTGATAGAAACACACTTTATAGTTATTTAGTAGCTTGAAGCAAGACAAAATCACAAATGTTAGACGTGGTGTTCAAACTAAAGTACTCTGGCAAAATGTCTTGACATTTTTTCCGGCCCCAAGTTGAATGTTCTTTCCCAAAGAGAATCCTAACCTGACATTTTAAATTTGATAACTGCGGCATTCTTCAGCAACAAATGAGAAGAAAATGTATTTAGTAATTTTTAGTTCATTTTTATAATAAAATACAGAGTTAATTTTCCTTATATGTTAGTGAAAGTTTTTCATCTTTTAGTAAATCTAAATTACCCCGTTATTTTGTCGGGCATTTTGTATTGTGAATTAAGTGAATATTATTTTAGGATTGTGAAACTTTTAAATTCGGGAAAAATACATTTTCTTCAATCAGAAATTAACAAAGACAAATTGGTAGTATATTTATTCATTGAAACGGATTAAATATTTTGTATCATGTAGGGCTTCGCTAGTTAAGGAGTGCAACACCTCGATGTGACATTGATTCTACACGCATTTGTGAGAAATCTAGAGATATTGAGCCATACATTTTCGAGAAGCGTCCATATACATCTGAATATTTTAGTCACAAGTCATTGCGCTTTGATAGACCATTCTACGACGTCTTATAAATATTATATTAAGTCCATGGCCGGCAGACGCTGCGATCCCCATGAACAGGAAATTAATAGAACGCTACTCAGATCTATCCTGGAAAAGTTCGTCCTCGTAACACGGCAATATTTCCTCTTGGAATAACGCCTTGTTGTCAGAGTACATGGAATCCCAAATGCGTACAAATACTTAAGGAGATGGTCACTGTAGAGTTTACTAGTAAATAAATTAGTTATTTAGACGGAACTATAGACATATTCGATTCCACGTGAGTACATACTACACGATTTTCTAGCCAACAAATGCTTGTAACATGTCTGTTTGACATATTGAAATGCACCTCTCCAGAAAATAATTATTTTTTGATGCTTTTATTTATATTACATTCAAATAAACACCCAAGAGCAAACATGTCAGTTTCTTTTTTTGCTATTTCTTTCTAAATTTTATGATGGGGATTCAGTGTTAGTAAGAAATTCACTGAGAAGTGATCTTTTTATATAAGCCTTCTTCATCTTTTTTCTCTTTCTTCTTTTCTTCTTATTCTTCTTATTATTATTATTACTATTTTCTTTGATATCTGGTGTATACACATTTCTTTTTGGGTCCCAGTCAAAGAAGTACGGTCAAAAGTGGCATTATCATATTTTCCACTGGGTATTTTTGAGAAGAAAACAAGTAAAGAAAATAAATAAACATAAGATAGCATATATTATACATAGATAATTCTCTAAGTCATAGTCTACCTGGAATCACTTCAATCAGTCTATCGCACCCTTTTCCAGTCAATTCGAGGGCTACAACTACAAATGAAATTATTGTCCTCATGTACCACATGTTTTATATTTCCTTTTTTAGGCTCTTGTATTTTGATAGATTTTTGAAGACTCCCCACAGACACATTATAATCAATATGAAAGCATAGTTCTCTTCTTGCTGTTTTTAATCATGATATCTGGGCGATTAACTTTTATTGTTCTCTCTGTGTGTATTCTAAAGGTTCATAAAATTGATTATTAAGATATTGGGCCACTCTGCCATGCCGAGTTTTATATTCAATGGGCGTTGTGAAATTCTAAGTAAACTATTTTGTATATCTTTAAGCCATGGGCTTTAGGGTTATATTCAGTGTGTCTATCAAGAATTCTCCAAGCCAACCGAGGGCTCCAACTACAACGTCAGTTATTATTTTTAGTAGTATTAGTATTGTTATTAGTAGTAGTAATAGTGAAAGTAGTAATAGTAGCAGTTCATTGTATTAGCGAACGATGACTTCCAAACGCTAAGCAAAATATTATGTAACATAAATATGTCGTTAGAAGCAAAGACTAGATTTCTGAACTGCTCCGTTATATTAGTCCTTCTATGTGAAGGTGACAGCTGGATAATCTAGTTAAAGATGAAGGATAGACTTGAGTCAACACAAATAGGCTTCTACAGGATGATACTGAGAATATTTTAAAGATATAAGCAATGATAAAGTTTCATGCAAGGACACATAAACATAACATTAAAAAAATTGAAATTTTGAGAGCATATAATAAGGAAAGAGGTCGCGGAAAATTTGATACTCACAGGCCCGATTGAAAAAAGGAAGAGGCAGCAAAAACAAGGCATAACCTACCTAGCAAGCTTTAGAAAATATATGGTGGAGCCAGGTTTAGGAAAAATAAGAAAAAAATCTAAATTTATTACGAGCTACAAAGGATAGGAAATTGTGGAGAGCCATGATCGTCAACTCCCTGAATTACACCACATAGAAGAAAATGTTCTGTACTAATTATTTGTAAATTCTTTCTGTTTACGTGCTATGTAAGACTTAAGCGAGTCCATCAAAACGTATTTTTGTCATTCTTCAGGGTACATCAACTAGTTTTTATTCATTTTCTTTTTCGAGCAATTTATTTTTCTTGTTGATTTTTCTTGCTCCCCCTGTAGACCTGTTGTTGCTCATTTGCTGCAGTCGTTTTCTCAGCATATAGGGTAAAATAAAGAAAGCAAAACAATGCAGGAAGAGAAAAGGAATGTTAAAATATTGGAACAAGGAAAAAGTAGGTAAGTCTAATGTGGAAGATCAAGATCATGAGAAAAAACAAACGAACATATCTTTTAATGGGAAACGGTATATAGACTACACTTCGCCACTTAAGAACCAAAAAAAATAGACATTGAAAGAAGTATTTAACTAGATAATGAAAACTAAAATAAAGAGAGAGAAAACAAAAAAAATCGTTTCCAGGTAAGTAAAGTGATAAGAAAGTGATAAGTCTACCAAGGTTTCAGGCGTCCCCTGTTGGTGTTTTAGAACAAGAAATCATTTTAACGACCATTAATAAATCTTATTTCAGCAAAGAAAGTCTAGCATTTCCCTCAGGTTCTCTTGCGTTCCATTTGGCTTTTAAAAAAAAGAAAAAAGAACAAATGTTTTCTCTCTCTGTGCATCTCTGGTGTATGTCTAAAACAAAATCTGTACAAGTCGCACGGAAAATCCAAGCTATTTAATAGGTATATGACGGTTATAAATAAGTATTTTCTAAACTCTGTCTTAAGACAGTGCACAATCTCTAATGTACATCAGCAATTAATAACTAATCATTATTCGCTAACATTGGTGTGTAACAATGAAATTGGTATCATTTACGACTACATCATTTTGAAACATCGATTCTTGTACGATCGTTGAAGTTAAGCAACGTTGAGCCTAGCCAGTATTTACATGGGAACCGCTTGGGTAGATCATGTGCTGTAAGCTTGGATATGGTGGTGTTGTAATGGATAAAGGTTCGAAATTTATAATCGGAGAGCCGAGTTCCAATTTCTGTTGTGTGTGTTGTATTACCTTTGCACTTTAGAATGACATGAATCCACCTTTTCTCCCTCCACCTATGGGTCAATATTTAAGGCTTGTATCACTAAACAATTATCATTTCCAAAATTAATTCTTACTATCTGAAATATTTTGTGCCTTTAATAAATTGATAATGATTGATAGCCATAAGAAAAAAACAATCAATCAAAGAGATTAATTTCTTTCAGAAGAAATGAACCACAGCTATAGTACCCAGTCGGCTGTACGAATTGAACATATTTGGTGGGGGTGCTGATAGATTTAAAGCTTTTCTAAGGATATTTTTTGTCGAAAGTGAATGTAATAAACTTGACTAGAATCCGAACTCGGCTGACTGACTTCGCGTTTTAATTGGATGCACAGGCAGCGAAATTATTAGCAGATAATTAATGAGAGATTTAGTTCGTAATTATTACATTTACTTACGTTAAGAATCCCAAAATTTTCCTCCCATTTGTGGATCAAATAGCACACTGGAATGGGCTCTCATCAAAGAGAACAAGAATTCTTAATGAAAATAAAGCGTACGTAACTATGACTCGTGATAATAACAGTAAAGTTGAAAACAACAGTTCCATCGTAA
Organism: Acanthosepion pharaonis; assembly: GCA_903632075.3. Lineage (NCBI taxonomy): Eukaryota > Metazoa > Mollusca > Cephalopoda > Sepiida > Sepiidae > Acanthosepion > Acanthosepion pharaonis. The sequence goes on from CAHIKZ030005567.1 coordinate 1,148,233, forward strand.
ATAAAGTAAATAATGACAATCCACAGAATGTCGGAAAAACTGGACAAAATTCAGTCAGGGAATGTGTATGTGTATGATTAAATTCGTGATGTTTATTCTCCTTACAGAATATAATCCAATTATTCTGGATATATTTATTTGGCTACATAAAAATAGGGAAATTCTTCTGTTTTTGCCAGGAAGAACGTGAATCTCCTGATTAAGAATTGTAAAAAAATAATATTAGACTCTAGATTCCCAAATATATGCCCACCTGCATGAAAATATGAAATAATACACGTGTTAATTTTAGTATACGGTGTCGTGTCTATTTCAATGTATGAGCGTTCAGTAGTTCAGTTTAAGGTCTGAACTGCCAGACGACACATGATTTGCTGACCATTTTGTAGACGTTCATAAAAAAAGATAAAAATTTTCAGAAAAACAGGGTGATAGAGCAGAATGTTTAAGGAAATGTTCAAATATATTTCTTCAGTTTTCAAATCTTAATATTTTTCTCATCGTATTATTGACAACCAAGGCTTAAAAAAGTAGTCTGTCCAGCTATTTATTCATAATTTCTCATTCTATAATTCTTCATGGAGAATGGATGAATCAATACGTTCCCATATATGTTGGTACAAACTCGGATGTAAAGCATTGGGTCTGAATTTGAACACGCACCCTCCCGAACAATTAACCGTTACACGACACACAATCACTCATATACACAGGTTGTAACAAAAATACTTTTACAAAAATTCGGATTCCTCACGCCAAAACAATGATAATGTCCATATAAACATAATCCCGCAAATCTTTCATTTGTTATTATTAATTTTACGGTAGATGGTGCCGTGTTACCATGAACACAAGGTTAAATTTGTCATTTGTCTACGTTTGTGGCTAGTGTGTTTTCTACGTTTAACATGTGTAGTAGTGAGGTAATTGAGAAGCGTTAAGTTTAACAATGGCAGGATATTCATATTGTGAAATGATATATACAACGTTTACATACGGCCGTACGAATGGTAACAGCAGCGAGGCTGCAAGGCTGTATCAGATCGAAGGAGGATGAGTCATCCAACCTTTGCTGCTGTATATCGTCGTGTTGCTGAAACAGGATCTGTGACACTATAAACTATGAATGGATGAAGACTGATATTCTCTCGTAGCCCGGATCACACATTCTAAAGAATGTAGGTGACGATACGGGTTTCAGCTCACGTCAAGTGGCTATATCATGTCGTACATCTCAGAGTAACGCATGGGGAGTGGGGTACTTCAAAAGCAGCTCATGTATCCGTACCATTAAATTCGTGTGAAGATTCTTTCCCTCTCTGATGACTCACGACGGGAAAACATTTGCCGATTGTTTATTACACAATATGCCGATCCGTTGTTTGTCTCATCAGCCTTGTTTAAGGATGGGGCAAAATTCTGAAGAGATGGAATAACATCTTTACACAAAAACAATTTTGAGCGGAAGAAAAGGATAAATTTTCTAGCTGAGGCGTTTAATCCTCTGAATTTGTCACGGCATCAAGAAAAAACGCAACTTTATTCCATATATATATATATATATATATATATATATATATATATATATATATATATATATATATATATATATATATAAAAGCGTGTGTGGGATGAATTAAATTGCATTTACTAAAGATAATGATAGTTTTATTTTGATTATTGAGGCAAGACACAGGATAATGTATTAACTGGACGTAATTTAGGAACTAAAGATCATAGACAAACATTAACGAACATCAAAGGTTTTCAGGCGATTTCATGGTGTTCAAAATTATTTCAAACATCTTCAAGAAGCAATATTCATCTACACAAGGTTGATCTGTTTAATTATTATTATATTTTTCAGATTTTCGAATTCGGCGGTGTTGAGGAAAATTGGATAAAAAAGTCCGCAGTTTTATTTTGTTAATTTTGTTCAAGTACTTTTGAATATCGCAGTCATTATCAAAAAGCTTTGTGGTGTCTGTCTGACAGTTTGCCTTCTTTTGTCTATAGCCTTCTATTCTCTGTGGGTGGGGTGTCTAAGTTTGAAATGGTCTCGTGTGACTATGAAGGTCCAAAATTATTCCTGAATTTACAAAATCATGAATTATTTTTACCTCGGACATACAACCGCATCTCTTCAAGAAAACATAATTTGTACTTTTCTGATCATAGCTTCATTAGGACCGTGTTAAATACATAGGAAAATCTACACAAATTTCTCGGTAAGATAATCGCAGATTACACGAATGTAATACACTCATCAGATTGCAGAAACCATTAAAACAATGGAAGCTTTAATAGCAAAAATCAGCAAAAACACTCGTAACAAAACTAATTATGAATTTATATGTAATGTGCTGTGTTCTGAAATTAAAAGACCTTGCAATAGCTAATAAATTACCATCACAATCTTCATATTAAGTCAAACAATAAAATCATTCATAATAATGAATAAATTATCGGAAACTGATGGGAGTCTAAGATCAGTCTATGTCCAAATGTTAAATCACATATTCAAATTTAACAAAAATATCAAAAAAATAATTTGAATGGTATTGTTCATCTTCATTGAAACTTGTATAAAACAGGAAATATGCTGAAAAACACTATATATATATATATATATATATATATATATATATATATATATATATATATATAAATATATATATATATATATATATATATATATATATATATAATCGATTGTCGCATAAATATCAGGCCTTCAATATTTATTATGAAAACGAAACATAACAATTCAATAATAATATTTTTTAAATGATTATTCCGGGGCATATATTTATCGAAACGCATTTTTTATAACCTGAAAATAAAATAATGTTTTTATGAAATAAATTAAACTAAAACATTTTTTTATTCAATAACTGCCCACAAAACGCCTGATAATTATACACCAGCCAATTATATATATATATATATATATATATATATATATATATATATATGTGTGTGTGTGTGTGTGTGTGTGTGTGTGTGTGTGTGTGTGATTGTGTGTGTATGTAGCTGAAACATTCTTTTTTTTCTCTCACTGATTATATAGAATGCATTATAAGCAAAAAGTTTCATACAGCAGCATTTTATATAGGAATATGTGTCAAGCAGAGTACATAAAAAGTTAATCTGTCTATTTTATCTTTTCCCTCTCTATCTTTATCTTACACACACACACACACACACATATATATATATATGTGTGTGTGTGTGTGTGTGTGTGTGTGTGTGTGTGTGTGTGTGTGTGTGCATAAGTATATTTGTTTCTGTGTGCATGTATGGTGTATAACAGTATTTATATGCTCATTATGTTTGTCTTTGTTTTTATATGTGAGACGTCAACTGCAGGTGCACACGCCTCTGCGATCATTGCCTCCGGTCCTAACAGTGAGAAATGTAAGTTAGCCTGAGGCAGTGTTACGTTTACTGAATTATATTCTACGACCAGGTAAAATTGCAAAAAAGAAAAAAAAATCTTTTGTGTAGAAAAAAATCATTCCATCTTAAGTACCGTGAGCGAAGTAAACACCTGTATACCTCTGAGTTTAACAACAGAGCTTATTTTTCTGAAAGTGGTCCATTCGCTAAAGTTGTTTACTAAGCGTATTCTAGTCTGGTACATTGTAATATATAGCGAGGATCATAGTTTTGATTGTCGCAAGCAAAAGTACTAATTGGGGCTTGTCGTATTTTCTCAAATGATATTAATATTAGATCAAAGATCTCTTATAATATATGCAAATATAGCATTACCTCAATCCACAATATCTATTTGTTGAACACAGTATACCCACTGTCTTAACCAGTTTTGTTTGATTCTTGAGTGTATTTTAAATCTTAATCGTATTTTGATTCTGAAGATAAGTGTTATTTTATTGTCGTTTCTTTAATATTTCCTTGCTCCTTCGATGGAATTTATCGGTATCCTTCTGTAGAACCACATATTTGTCAACTCTAGTTTTCTCTTCATACAAGGGGTGTTTGTTCAGCAATTACTGCCCTATGATAGGATGGATATCACATAAGATTCCAACGCACTTTTTTCTTTGATTCTAACGAAATTTCTGTTTTTTTCTCAGCACTTCTCCTAACTTCTGGAATCCACCAGTCTCTAATCCAAAACGAGTGTGAATTTCCATTTTGCAATTCCCAATCTCTGTTAAAATACTAACCAGATATTTAAACTTATGTATTTGTTTGATGTTAACATTTCTGATCCATACTTCGAGTTTTGGAATTTTTACCTCATGCAAATGGCCACAATCCCTGTGTTTTTACAGTTGATTGTCAACATTTCCTAAGATTATTGGTTCTCAGTTTTAAATTACTTGAATTTATTAAAAGACGCTTAAGTCATGATTCAAGAGCTTTATTTGAGAACGAATTGGCATCTACTGTTAGCTTCGATAACTTCGAAGTTTGAAATTCTCGAATTAGCTGATATGTATCTATTCTAGACATTGGCTTACATTCAGATCACGTTGAAAAACCAGTTCCCGTACGATCATCGAAGTTAAGCAACGCTGTGTCTTGTCATTACCTAGACGGTTAACCGATTGGGAATACTTGGGGAGCGGAGTTCGAATCTCCATACTTACACGCAATTAACATTGGTAAGGCTGTGAATGAACCTCTTCTTCCATCATCTTGGTATTAATTATTACAATTTGTATCACTAAACTATTAGTATATTTAAAAATATACCGAAAATGTAAAATATATATTCTGGCTTTAAATGCCCTGCAAAGTGTTGATAAGCCGTAGTAAACAAATCAATCAATCAACCTTTTGTACGCTGGTCTAGTTATGGTGAACTTCATAGATTTTTTAATGATATGAGAGCGTTGATTGATTTACTTTCGAATAACCCACCCACATATGAAAATATCCTGACCTGTATTCGTTGAACTTTAGTTTTAAATGCCTGGAGAATTAGGACGCGATATGTTTGGGCTTACGTGATCTTGTAGATTGTCTTGTTGGTAGGCGTACGTTCGTCTTTTGGTATGACTCTCTCCATCTTTTCCTTATAGTCAGCATTATTGGCCTTTAAGCCCCGAGGAAAGTAGTGAGGAGGCATCACATATCTCTTTTACTCTCAAGTCTTGTAGAAATATTACATTTGCCAGAAGCGTTGTATGTATCATTATCGGCGCATCATTGGGATCTCTGCATAACAGTCTCTCATTCCTTCGATTGACCTATTGGTCCTGATTAAATTTTTTCTCATCCGAGAAAATCAAAACATTCCAATCTCATGATGTTTCAACGTGCTAAACAAGTGTTTTCCGTAGATCAGACGGTTATATTTTGTATTTGCAGACATGAATCTTCCGCTTCGCATCACATATAACTTTTATGAACGGCCTCATACACAATTCTTCCGAAAGAGTGCCGTCAAATCTTGTGCCGATTGAGTGCCCTGGAAACTTGTGTATTGATTGAAATTCCGGTATTCTAAGTAATTATCTGCACTTTTCATACAAATTAGGATGTTTATATGCCATTATGACCTTTTGTCGGTATTTTATATCTGTCTACTGCTGAATAAATACCAATGTCGCTGTTTACTGCTCTAAATCACTATGTTCTTTTAAGGCAAGAATAGCAGCATGCCGTTTCCAAAGTTCTGTCGATGCCTATTTTCATTTATTTCAAAATTAATGATAATTCGAATAAGTGAGAAACAAATTGGAGATATTAAAGGCTTGTCCTCAAAGAATTGTGCTACCATTTAACAGATCATTTTTGCATGTAGGCAATCACAATCTTATTACGTATCTATTGTGCTTTATTTCTGTAAATTGCATATTTGGGTAATTGAGGTACTATGAGTCAAAGTTCCTGCTATGTCTTTCCGTAGGAAGTTGATTTTAACGGGAAGGAGATTCAAGACAGACGCCTAATCAGTTTTGACTCCTGAGTTATCGTTATTCTTGTCATAGTCTTGTTTAGCAAACAGCTAAACACGACTATGGAACCTATTAAGTGTAAATATTTAACCAAAACCTGGATGGAATTCTTCTTTGTACATGCCTGTGTGAAAGTGAATGCAACACACTTAGATGGCATTTAAAATCGGCTCATCAATTTATCGTGACGATCAGCTAACTGTTATCATAGACGCTTGTAATTTCTTTCAAGTAATAATTTCTCTTTCAGTCTTGGAAATTGTACATAAATTTTAAAACAATGTAGGTGAATATCTGTCTATATTTCTAAGATTTTAACTATTTACACTATTTAAAATTTTCGGATTGTTGCACTCATCTTTATTGTTATATTCAAGATATTTCAGCCGTTATACGCTCCGGCTTTCTTCAGGTGATTAACGTTGGAATTTCGAAACAAACTATTTTTTTTTCACCCACATTTTTTTTCTACTTCCATGTTCCAATGGATAAATGTGTTGGTTGAAATAATCCAGCGACTTGATCCAATGAGTTGTGAGTTCAATACCTGCCCACTGCACAGATGAAAGAAAAGCTTGGAGGTTAGAATTACTAAAGTGATATAACTGAAACTGAGATATCCAGAAAAGCCATGGAACTCGAACAATGTACTTTGGTGGACGAAAAAAATAGTTCTGTTCGAAATTTCAATGTATAACGCTTGAAGTAGATCAATATGAGTAATGTCAATGAATTATCTGAAATGTCCATCTTGATATATAATGTTGTTAGATCTGCTAGTATATATTCCTTCATATTCTAGTTCGGAATGCTTTAAATTATTAATTTCTAACACTCTGCATGTATATGTGTACATATGAGCCCATAATGCCAACGTAGATTTATATTAAGAAATACATCTGAGAAGAGATTGCATTTTTTTATACTTCTTTTATTTTCAAGTAGATATAATCCGATATATTCTCTTCGTTGTCTGGTATTCATCTTGGAGTAAAGACAAATAAATAAGTAAAAAATCAGGAAGTATCTTTGCATTTTGATTCTTCCCTGCTTGTTATCGCATTCGGTTCCATATTGGTTTTTCTTGGAACATTTTTATCATTTCCCTAATTGTGATTTGCCGTGTTCGATTTTATGTTTGATTCTTCAATTTCACTGTCTCCATCAATTTTTAAGCGCGCAATTTCCCCTCAAGTAAATTATAATTTAACAATTAAGTATGTATGTAGGAAAAAAGGCAATGTTTTTATTCGCTTACATAAAAGTAATGCACGTTGTTTCACACAAACATACATGAATGTGTAAATGAAATGTGTGCCAGTCTGTATTAATTACAATGTGTGTCAATCTACACTTCCACTGTTGAATAAAACTCTCTCTCAAAAATATATTGAATAGGGCAACATAATTTATTTCCTGAACACTCACCCATATGATAAGAATAAATTCCTATTAGTGACTTCTATTTGAAAATGGCGGATTCTTCCATGATACATACAGAAGTCGGTAAAGCGAAAAACAGACACAGGAAAGATGAAACTGAATCAATTATATGTGGAACATATATATATATATATATATATATATATATATATATATATATATATATATATATATATATAAAAAAATATGAACTGTTAATATATATACTTATATTCAATATATAATAATAATTTTAAAATAATTTAAGTAATTCTATTACATTTATTTGCTTTAAAAATATATAGTCTCTTAGTAATTGAAAGTAAAAATAATATTTTAAAATTGTAGTTCAATATAACGTATTATGACCCAAACACCCCTTTTAGAAAGAATCTTTATCTATACAAGTACGAATATAACGGAAAAAATTTCTCGTTGATAAAAACAGACATGTGTTGAACGGGTATCAAAATTCGTTGAAAATCCTCCCCCTACCCTCCCTAAACTTAACCTCTTTTTCGAACGTAACTCATTATTGATACCGTCCCTGTCTAAATGATTGAATTTCTCTGTATCTTTGGAAGCAAAAAAAATTATGAATTGTATGTGCGTTTAAATCTCAGTAAATTTTAAAATAAGTGATTCCAAAATTCGCTTGAGGAGGGAACGGAACTAATTCTTTTAATTTAATTATACAATTAAATGTGAATATTTTAGCTTCATTTTTTGAAACATGGTAATGTCTTTGTAGCAAAGAAACCATATTTTAAATCAGTTAATTTCTAATATTTATGCTCTGTAAATTTATATTGAACACTTTTTTGTAAACATAAAAAAAATCCAATAAGAACACTATTATTACTGTTCGTTTTCGTTTTATTATTTATATATATATATATATATATATATATATATATATATATATATATATATATATATATATATATATATATATATTTAATACACGTATACGTATATATTCTTGATTTTGATTCTCCTTAAACAGTGGCATCAATAACAAAAGGTTTAGATGAAGCAGATTCCAAAGAGATGAGTTATAGCTCCTGACATGAATTAAATGATCACTCCAATTTCATCATGGAGACCACTCTTATAAATACAAGTATACCCACTCAAACAAGTGTATCAACTAAACATAAGAATTATAGTAATACAAAACCATGTAGAAATGATAAATAAAAGCAAATAATATTGTTTACATTTCGGGTATGTAATAGAAGGTTGAAGATATAGATTTGTAAAAGTCCCAAAAGTTTTGTATTCCTTAAATAAGTAACACGACCTTTCCATTACTGGCTCCTGTGGTCAAATTGGTCGCGACACCTTTCAACTTCATCAATGATTTCCTTGATGGAAAAGATGCATAAGTTGGCTTCATCTTAGAAGACACAATTTTCATAGTCTGGAAGAAGTTTAGCCCGTAATATGCTAGTGTGTTTTTCACTATTCTCATTATTATTGACCAATTCTTTTCTATAATCAATTCTGATGCAACCCCACACCATTAATTGTCCATCACCAAAATTTACAAAATGTGTGTTGTATATTACACGCCCCTTCTTACAAATTCATTTGCATTAGAAATTAACTATATTTAACATTCATCAGTGAAAATTACTTCTTTTTCACTATCTACCATCCCGTGTTAGATGTGTTTGTTGAACATATCTTCTCTTCCGATATTTTTAGTTAGTGCTGTTTTATTATGCTCCGATATGTTGTATTTTTTCGTAACGCATTAACAGAAACCTCACTGCATTCACGCCACACTTGTCTGGCTGTTAAATTCTGTTTGTCTACCTAAATTCTCACAGTCTTTTTTTTGCATCACTCTAGTTAACTTTTGTTATCTTCCGGTTTTCTTTGCATTTAAAACAATTCCAGAAGCAAATGCCTTTTGAATGCTTTGAACATTGTTTCAGAAAATTCCTACCCGGTTGCCTAACTCTCCTTAGGTCATTTTATCCTTCGATTAACCTTCTTCAATGTTTCAGAAGGTTTGAGCCATGGTTTTAATGTAGAAAAAGTAAGGTGATGTTTAACTACATGGTTTTTCCAAGGCATCTTAACCTCATGTAACGTGGAAAAATTCCTACTTGAATGTTTACATGTTATCACAGCTTTTTCATTTCAGATCTTTCAGTGACCAATAATTCTGCATGGCCATTTTTTTTCAGCTTCATGCTGCTTAAAGCGGTGTATCAATGTAACAACTTATTTTCCAATTCTAACGATCCACAAACACTCTGCTGAGACAAAACTATTGCTCAACAAACTTAAATTATTAATAATATAAAGGTGTATAATGATTTTATGCAGCTGATCCAAAACTTTCGCACTCTTGTGAATATGAATATAATTCTTCCCTATTCATACAAGTTTTTATAAGTTAAATTCCATGAAACAGCCATGGCGTCAGTTTAAAAGGAATTAAACTTATAAGCATTCAACACTTAATTGAACAACTTTTTTTTTAATATTACATCATTATTGTTTAGACACATAAACGCTTCGTTATTCATTAATATATTTGAACAATGGCTATAACATTCGCCCTATTATATAATTGCGACTATGTTGACGCGCGTGGACGGAAGAATTGGATGATTTTGTTTAGTATCAACATCTTTATGTATTATTTAATGCCGAAATCAAAATATTTTGAACACAATTTTATGGCTTCACCTACAGATAAAATGCATTATTTGTAATTTTGCTATAAAATGTATTGCCGGTCATTTAGCTTAGGTTTGGTAATATTATTATAAATAGGTATTGCTGGCATATTTTTCTTTAATATAAAAATGAATTGTAATTTTATTTTCATACTTTCACACAGTTTTCTTTTTGTTTGGAATTCAATGTTTACTCACAGCTGGGGCCAAACAGGTGCTAACTCCCAGGGTCTGGGTGGGCGTGAAAACAACTGTAATTGATGATGGTTCCATGGTCGTCAAAATTTTTAATCTCCCAAAAAGAGGTCTTGTTGCCGGATGGATTTTATCGTCATACACAGGATTTGTATGGAATAAAAGTTCATATCTGTTTCATCTTTAAAACTCTTACGCAAAAAAAAACTGCAAAAAAATGCGTATTATATATAATTACATTATTTCATTTCTTACGGTTTATCTTTTGTGTTTAAATAGCATTTGAAGCCTATTTAAAGCCAGAAAATAATTTTAGTTTGTAAGATTTTGGGGGGGTTGGTGATACAAGTCTTAGTAATTAATCCGGAACTACAGATAGAAGAGGTCGATTCATCACTTTCCCACGTTTATTGGTGCATGCGTTACACAGTAAGTACAAGCAAACAATCTCTTTGTTTAAAAATAGCAGGTCACCTGGACCTGATGTACAGCGTCTGCAACACCTTAAGATGGAATAATGAGTATGATCTGGCCAAAACGGAAAACCATTTCACACTGAAATTCATCGCACAAGTGGGATTCTTTATAAAGTGATCCGCAATCGAAGAACCATACGTGTTACGAATGGTATCGCCCAACGAAATTTTTTTTATTTCTGTCCATTCATTCACGTCATCCATGGCAGACATTTTTTTTTTTTTTTTTTCTCTTCATAAATTGTGTTCCCCGTTAACAGTTCTGATGAGAGGGGACGAAACCGGTCGACTGACGTGTGTGTGTGTGTGTGTGTGTGTGTGTGTGTGTGTGTTTTACTTTAAATCTATCATGGCCTATAATATAACATTTCTTGCTTTTTATGCCATAATCCGTTTATGTACTGTTTCAAACATTATATATATATATATATATATATATATATATATATAAGCACATTAAAATTAGGTAGCTAGCTAAAGAGATAGGTAGAAAGTGGTGTGTGTGCATCAAGAAAATCAGAGAATAGACTATTTTGGTAGAATACCCTTCAGTTAGTGTATGTAACAATCCAGTGGTATAGGGTACGGTAAGAACGTTCGGTCTCTTCCGTTATACTACAACCAGCACATAACGTTGAAACACCGATTCCCGTACGATCACCGATGTTAAGCAACGTGAAATGAGGTCATTATCTAAATGTATGAGCGCTTGGGTATAGCAAGTGTTGTAAATAAAATTGCGTACAAAATATTTATGAGCACACTGTGATAGATAGATAGATAGATAGATAGATAGATAGATAGATAGATAGATAGAAAGAAACAGAATCAGACGGTGATAGATAGATAGATAGATAGATAGATAGATAGATAGATAGATAGATAGATAGATAGAAACAGAATCAGACGGTAATAGATAGATAGATAGATAGATAGATAGATAGATAGAAAGAAACATAATCAGACGGTGATAGATAGATAGATAGATAGATAGATAGATAGAAACAGAATCAGACGCTGATAGATAGATAGATAGATAGATAGATAGATAGATAGAAACAGAATCAGACGCTGATAGATAGATAGATAGATAGATAGATAGATAGATAGATAGAAACAGAATCAGACGCTTATAGATAGATAGATAGATAGATAGATAGATAGAAAATCAGACGCAGATAGATAGATAGATAGATAGATAGAAAATCAGACGCAGATAGATAGATAGATAGATAGAAGCAGAAACCGACGTGATAGATAGATAGATAGATAGATAGATAGATAGATAGATAGATAGATAGATAAAAAGAAATAAGTAAATAAACATTTCTTTGATATTTTACCGTTTTCCCTTCTATTCCTTCCAGTGCTGTATATCTAATACCGCCCTTGTTAATTTCATTTTATTTATACAATGTGTTTTTTTAACTTCATTGTTACATTCTCTTTCGATACTGTTCCATTTTTTTGCCTAACACAGCAATTCCTCTATCTTGAGTCGAGATATTGGATTTCTTAAACTTTTCCTTCATTATTAGATTTCCAATTCATATTATATTTCTTTTATTAATTATTTTATTTTCTATTCCTTTCCACAAATGGCGTACTAGAATAATTAGTATTTTCCTTTAATATATAATCATTCTAATATTAACCATACAAAATATTGTTTTATGAAATGCATACGTAAAGTAATGAGAAAATATAATCGAATAGATTTTATATTAAATGTATTTTGCTCCAACGGGCAATAACTTTTCTATATTTATTTATTCATATAGTTGGAAAAGCTATAAACTCGATTGCTTTCTTCATATAGAAATGAAATCGGAAAATGTATTGATTTAAAGCAATGTATGTTCATTAATTCTTTTTTTTTTTTAATTTGAAAATATTCTTTAAAATAAATGAATATAAACCCTGGTTCGGATATGCAAAGTCTGAAGATCCTTTGCGCGATGATATATTCTCAGAACACAGATCCATATTCTATACCCTTATTGTCTTTATATATATATATATATATCTTTATATTATGGTCTTCGGATTCCTTGTCTACTTGATTGTTTCCCATAATTTAAATCCAATATTATAAGCTGATACACATTGTTCATTAAACCTGCTTCGTCTTTCACAGATTTTCTATGTATCAGGTCATCCCATAAGTTCTGTCCGAATTTTGAATAAAGAAAACAAGTGACCATATGTTACATTTAATTACAGATTCAATCAACAATGTATTATCCCTGATTATCTATGACTTCCTTCCATCTATTAACAAGCTTACTAATTCCATTACTGTAAAATTATTTTGGCTATGATTCGAAGAACTCACAAATGTCAGTTTTAACCACTTCCGGTGTTACAAAAGCCTTTTCTTCCAAATGAATCTGTAAGCTAAGAAACAAATGGTAGTCTGAAGGAGCAAGATCGGGAGAATAAAATGGATGAGGAATTTTCTCCCAAACAAGTTCTTCGATCTTTTGTGACGTTATTCTTGCTGTGTGGGGTCGTGCATTTTCCTGATGAAACATCACCCCTTTTCGATTCACTAGAACAGGTCTTTTTCCTCAAAGCTTGGTTCAAACACTCTAATTGCTGACAATATATTTGAGCATTAATTGCTGTATTAGGTGGTAAAAATTCAAAGTTGATTATTTCTTTGGCGATCCCACCAGATTGAAAGTAGAACATTTTGCCCATGAAGTTCCATTCTCGGCTGTGGCTGCGTTCCTTCCCCTTAACCAAGCCACTGTCTACGACACTTAACATTTCGATAAAATATCCATTTTTCGTCGCCAGTCACAAGTCTATCCAAAAAAGGTGAAACAAGTTGGTGAGAATGGAGAAAAGAGTAGATGTCAACTCGGGATTTGAGGTTTTTTTCAGACAATTCATGAGGCACCCATTTTACAAGTTTTAGGAACTTTTCCAAGTTGTTGAAGATGACGATGAACAGTTGTATGGTTGGAACGAGAACCACTGCCAATTCCTCAACTGATAAAGCAGGATTTACTTCAAGGGCTGCTTCAATAAGCTATACATCAAACTCAACTGGACGTCCGGTTTGATCTTCTTCTTCAAGGGTGAAATCTCCACCTCTGAATTTTGCAAACCATGTTTTGCAAGTTCTTTCATTCACACATTTCTCTCCATAAAGTGAGTGAATGTTTCTAGCCGCTTCGACTGCTGAGTTTCCTTTCTTAAACGCATAAAACATTATGTACCTCAAAGGATTATTGAGTACTTCCATGTTAACAGTGTTTTAATCAAACAAAATTTAATTTTATTGTTCTCTTAATTAAAATTTGCATCTAAACAAATATATAAAAATAATGTTCAGCTCTCTTAGACATTATAAAATACTCTTTAAATTTCGTTTATTTTAACAAAATCATAAAATTCGGACAGAACTAATGGGATGACCTGATAATATTTGGAATATTGGCACTGTTTTGATGTTCCCCAAATTTTTCTTTATTGGACGTCTTTTGCTTTTAGCTAAAATTTAATTCAACATTCAGTAATTAAATGCATACCAACCTGACTTGTTTAGAACAAGTTAATTTGTTGCCGACCGATTTTTGTTCCATTTTAATAACTGCTTTTTAGGAAAATACATGGATTCAATGACAAAAATTATTACAGTAATTTTTTTTTTTAAAAGGAACAACTTTGAGCTAGTAAAACCTTTCACAAGGCAGAAAATATAAAAGACATTCACCTAAATTCTTCAACTGAAGATTGAAGGAAATGTCTCAGCACGAAGGAGTTTTGTATTTTATACAGATTTTTGTTTCGAGGGCTTTATGTAATGATTTACTGTAAAGTTGAACTTGAATGTGCGTTAGGTTTAAATCCTTCTTATGATGACGCAGATGTCGTTTGTCCTGGGGGTTAAATCCCCTTATAGCTGTCGTCTCTTCTTTCCCAGTGTTGATTTATTTCGGCCTGGACAAAGCATCCGTCCTTAACGCATGGACACTAGTGCTTCCTTTCTCGACGATTAATTACCCTGTAAGGTCATCCGCTAATAGCAGTCACTTTTATTAAACAAAGAGAGTCACACTGGCTTCATCCAGATTTTTGTAAGGGCTTGATAGAACGTCGCTCATTGGTCAGTAAATATAAAAAATAACAATTCACAAATAATTTTGCCGGTTCTTTAAACGCTAATTCTAAAATAGATTTCCACACAACTGCAACTATAAATTTTTACAACCGTCGAGCGGAAAAAATATACTTTTCTCAAAGGCAAGTATAAAAGAACAAACCTAGAGATTAAAAATTTGTCTGTTTGCAAGGACTCATGGCACAGTGGATAAAGGCATTAGTTAGATCCAGTGACAGGACACAAAAGAGTGTGAGTTCAATACCTGGTTAAGGCGGTGGAGAATATGGAGAGGGGAATTAACAGGATAACTGACATCCATTAAACATGGCACGTGGAACTAGAACAGAGAACACCAGTGAGCGAAATAAAGGGTTCAGTTCGACATGCCAACCACCTGAAGAAGGCCGGAGCATACAATGGCCGAAACGTTAATAAATAAGGCGACAAAGTTAAGGACTATCGTCCGAATAATGTAAAAATTATTAAACATTTATTTATCACACTATAGAATAATTTATAGAAATAATTTCTTTATGTTATTAATTAGTAGGAAAGACAACATCAGCAGTAGATGATGTCTATTTGTCTGACCGGTCGTGGTATAATTACACAAATGCTAACATGATACATTACATATAGTTTTGAGATATTACATATTAATATCATTCCATTACAAGGATATAGAGCCACACATATTAGACGGTTACACTTGAAATCGTAAGGACGAGGGAGCTAAGCAATACGAATTGAAAAAAAAATATGATAGGAAGTGGAGATTATGAGAATAACGAGGATAGATAACTACTGACATTTTACATGAAATCAAGTTTGTGTTATTCAGGTCAGACGCCCGCGTCAGATTCTTCTATACAGCCTCAATCTCGGGTTATCTTTTTCTTACATTTGGTAGACGGTAGAAATGTTTGATTGTACTCCGTGGAAGTAACATGACAAATCCTACTATTAAGTTTATGAATTTTGAAAGAAAACATAGCGGTCTTCTAATCATTTCTTATGGATATAAATCTAAAATTTACTGACTGGCTTGCAACGCTACGACTTTGAGAAAGAGAATCAATTCAATAAATCGAATGTAATTCATAATCTACAAGACATTGTAATCAATTTTGAAATCCCATCAATTTGAAATACTTTCGCCTATTTAAAATGAGTTTTAATAAAATACCATATATTTCTTTCTGCTTGTTGCCTGTTCATATTTCTTAAAAAACAAAACCATCACGACGAAAACGAATCAGCAAATGAACATGAAGAAATAAAAGAAGCAAAAACGTGAATTTTTTTTTCATTTTATTTGGCCAGAAGCACGCTTTGTGATTTTGAATAAAGTTGCTTAACACTAAACCGTCCTATCTAACGTCAAAAGGGGAATGAAACTCTTTACTAAGCCGTTTACGCAAAACAACATCTCATTATTCTTGAAAATAAATTGACGTCTACATACGGTTTAGATCGATACGATTTTTGTCCAATTAGTATGACTTTGGAAAAAGCTTATACTTGGAAAAATTTCAAGCTACTTTATATATATATATATATGTGTGTGTGTGTGTGAACGAGAAAAATACATAGGTTATTGACTATATATTTGTTTTTCTATATAAATGTTAAATGTATAATAAATAGTATCTGACATAGCATGAGCTGGAATTTTACAAGATATTCTGCTTTAAAATACATAATTCTTTTTCAAATAATTTAATCATCTCAATAGGCCATATTTTAAGTTGCATATTAGAACCACGCGCTGCTGACATTTTAGACATATCCTTCTACTGTCTGGATAGATAGATAGATAGATAGATAGATAGATAGATAGATAGATAGTACTGCGTAGAGAGAGAGAGAGAGTGTGTGTAAGAAAGAAAAAGCCAGGGGGAGAGAAGTATTTCTTTGCATAAATTTCTTATTTTATTGATTCCAGATTAATACTTTTCAGTTGAAATTAAACTTAAAAAAATTCAAGTTCATTATTAGCCGTGGTTGTCGGCATTATCCCTAATCCAAGATTTTATTTTTTCATGCTGTATGACGATGTTGTTGATGATTAATTTCCAGCCAATGTGTAGGTTCTCCACAAGAAGCATTAATTTTCACCCAAACATGCTCTCGTCATCCATTCCGTATCGCTGTTTGTTTTTGCAAGAGTTAGTTCGAGGTGAAAGAAAATTAGAGTAAAAAAAAAAAAAACGTTCCGAAGGTTTAAATTCATTTAAGTTTAAGAAGTGAGACACAGACAAGATTCCATCATCTTCCTCTGCAGTACATATGAAATGAGACATGCAAAATATTTTATGAAAGGTCAACGAACTGCTCTCTCTCTCTCTCTCTGTCGTAATTTCGAATGGTGCCTTCTGTAGCATATCAGTCATACGTAGCCCTCTTCAACCGTTGAGGCCTGTTGTAATCCTCATTCATTTTCTTACCAGTTGGAGTCCTTGCGGTTGGGTGCTCTTAGTCAGGGTCCTTGTCTTCCACCTTGCCGCCAAAGGTGACCCTACCTAGAATTTTAAGTCCCGACGGTATAATTTTCAGATTCGTTGTTCCACGCAAAACTCCACCTCGACAAGGAGCGAGCAACGGTGGTATGAACACAGAAAGTTACACACATTTATCTATTTTACACAAAATACTTTACTGAATGAAGAGTTCTTCATCAAATGTAATATGTATGTGTGTGTGTAAAAGTTTAAGTGTCAATTAAATCTGTGTGGTGTTTGTGTTTAGATATGCCGGTCCAGACGTGGTTTCATGGGATTTATCCTATTTCCTCTGTAGACTTACAACCTTCTAATATTGAAACCCTATTGCTCGTACGAACACCGAAGTTAAACAATGTCGAACCTGGTCAGTGCCTAGACGGGTGACCGCTTACAAATACTAGGTAGAGTAAGCTTGAATGTCAGGGTAGTATAATGGAGAATGGCCCAGCATTGCAAACTGGACAGTCGAGTTCCAATTCCAGTCAGGCTTGTTATATTCACTTACCAGCAAATATCTTTGGAAAAAGTAGAACTCTATCACTTCTCCCCACAAGAGTTCGTTAATTGTTATGATTTGCATTAGTAAAATCACTATTATTTAAAAAAAAAAAAAACTAAAATCAACTCTTACAATCTAACAGTTCGTTAATTATTATGTCTTGCGTCAGTAAAATCAATATTATTTATAAAAAAAAAGAATATAAAAGCAACTCTTACAATCTAAAAATATTTTTCTGGCTTTAAATAAGCCGTAAAAGAGAATAATTCTAACTCCTTTTATCCATGCATACTGTGACCACTTCATTTAAAGTTCGCATTTTATTGACTTCAGAGGTAATATTGGAAATTTTTCAATATATTTTAATAACATTTTAACTTTCCGAGATTATAGTTTATAATTATATTTTATGTATATACATAAAAAGCGATGTCAGTATCAAGTGACCCCTTTGTGAAAGAAACTTATATATCTGGGTTCTGGTTAAATTGTTCCTGTACGCCATGTCCTAGTGAAAGACCCACCGGAACACGATTTCGTGGTGACAGAAACTTATATATTCTATAGAAAACTCATATACAACTATTTCTGTTGTAAGACAATTATGTAGGTTGTGTACTGGTGAAAATACTCCTGTACGTCATGTCCTATTGAAAAAGAGATACCTCGCTTTCAAAGTTATTGAGGAAGAACTTACGTGAAAAAATTACTGACATTGCGGGATATTTTGCATTGTTTTCTTTGTCGATCTTTTCCCAAATCATATTGCTTCCACTGATATTTTTGTAGAGATTTAATATTATTTAAAACTCTTATATCATGTCAAACTTTTTCACCTGAGATATTAGTGTGTATACATTATATAGACTGTCTTTCGGATTTGTTATCTAGATGAATTTTGATATACTGTTTGTATGCATCCATGTCGTTGCTTTTATTTATGATTTTCATACTTCCGGTGTTCCGTACTTGGCGGTAAACATCTCTTCCGTTTATGCATCAGTAAATCGTCGGAGAAAATAAATTATCAGTGAATGATTACTTTAGATTTCCGGATCACAGCCAAAAATATTTACCACAATTGAGACGGGAGCACAAATATTGTTGCCTCCGAAATTTATTTTTATCAAATCGCTCAATAGCTGTGGTGTGTACTTTAGAGTGGCATTTCGATAAACCTTATCATAATAGAATAACCGAAGCTAGAATAATTGTTTATACAGCTCTGAAACCAGATATGTGCGTCGGTTGCGAAAAATGGCTACCGGTATTAGTACATGTCACTGGTTTTAAGGAATTAATCCTTCAGAAAAGACAAAAATGTAGGTTTGGATTTATCATAGTAAATACAAACTTATATTTGACGACATAATTTCATGCACAATGTTGCAACAAACTCACTTTACATCGCAGTGTATTTCAACCAGTTATATGCAAGGTAGTTGTTGCCTAATTATCATTCATTGTACTTAGAAGAGGTCTGCCATCATCGCAAAATTAAAACTCTTGGTATTGTGCAGTGTTCATCACGATGTGAACAATATCTATCTATCTATCTATCTATCTATCTATATATATATATATATATATATATATATATATATATATACACATCCATACACATATATATACACACATACATGCATACATATATACATACATATAAACATATATAAAATAAAAATTCTTGAGCGTGCGCGTCTATTTGAACGTATGGTTATATATTAAAAAATGCGAAATAAATTGAAAAAAATCGAAATTATCATTAACATATGTAACCCCCTTGAAGAATGGCTATTACCAAGTAACTTCAAACAAAAATTTAAAATAATTAAAATTAAGTAATCTTCGTATATATACACATATATATATATATATATATATATATATATATATATATATATATATATATATATATATATATATATATATGTGTGTGTGTGTGTGTGTGTGTGTGTGTATGTATGTATATACACTTAAGCAATAGCACTGAGAAGGAATATGTACATTTTGTAAAATAAAGAAGACGACTTAGAATGAAGATAAATGTTCTTTCTTTTTTCTATTTTTACAAGTCTGGAGATCGTTGACAATGAGACGCTTTGAAAATTTTTTCAACTAATCTCTTGCAATTCACATACAATTGTTCGTCTCCCATTCAATGGGTTGATAGTATATATATTGTCTCACAATAGCACAAAAAAATTCTATGTAATCTGTTTTTCGTCTCTCTACTTTTAATCAAGAAACCTGTTCGGATAAACACGCTGTCAAATTGCAAATCATGGTAAAATATACGCATGTAGCAAATGATTTCATTAGACCATAGTTTTTTTTTTCTTTATTTTTCTATAGTAACGTCCACCACTTACAATACCTGGAGGCCAATAGGGATGGAACTTTACGTTAGGAATTTGTATGAATATGAGTTGAAGATAACGGTTAACCCTAGAAATGTACTTGTTAAGATTGTGGTTATCGGGGGAAACATCCTCTTAGCAGTCGGTTCCACAGAGCAGTGGTTCGCGAGAAATAACGGCTTGAGCGGAACTTAATTCTCACCAATGGAATACGGAGGCATGACGTTGACCGGGGAATGTAGTTCGTCCGAGCACTTTTCCATGATAGAGTTGCGAGAGGCTTATGACATCCCGATTGTGGGAAAGAGGTTGGAGTGGGGAGAATTATTTGTCACCCACAAGGGCACGGAGACGATTTTGGACTCTATAAAACCGGGGGAATGCGGTCTGGGCAGCTCCCGTAGAAATGTTCCAACAGTACTCTATTTTTGGTCTGATCTGTCTCGTGTAAATATAGAGAATATCAGGCGGAGTCAGGTACTTACAAGTGCAGTACAGGAACTGGCCATTTTTTTTACAACCTTAGCAGTGGATTGTATGTACGATTTCCACATGAGGTCAGGTGAGCATTTGAGTTCCAACAATCTTTCAATCACAGCTTTTCCCCGAGTAAACGCAATCGTATATATATATATATAATAAAGAATAGTGTAAAATTTCAACATTCGTAACGTTTAATTTAAAAGAAGGCTCAATATAAAATAGAACAATATGCCTGATGAGATGCGTTGATTCGCATCGAAACCCGTCTACAATTATGTAGCGTTTTTCACATGTTTTTGATGTAATATCCTAAAATAAAGTATATATATATATATATATATATATATAATTTTTATATCAACTAGTAGAAACATCATCTTTGCAATAATTATATACTGCTGTTTGACGGCAGCATCTTTATCTGTTATCGAAGAATTGAATTTCATCTTGCTTGATTGCTTCCTTTATGTTAATAGCGTTGATGACTAAATTCGGTGCCAACGTGTACGTTCGAGTGTAGAAGCTTCCAGTTTCTGTGAAAAATGCCCTATTGCTGTTTTGTTTTACCGGAGTTGTTTGGAGGTGAAAGAAAATCATAGTATAAGAAAGTGTCGATGGCGTGATTTATTTAAGGCTGATCTCAACTTGCCAGGAAATGACCCACGCAGTTGATTTCCTGAGCTTCCTTTGCGGCACATATGAAATGAGATAAACAGAATCCAGTTAAGAAATTACAGCGGACTGCTGTTGACTCTGTTATAATATTGATTGGCCCTTTCTGTAGCATTGCTGTCGTGTAGCAGTGGATTGTATGTACGATTTCCACATGAGGTCAGGTGAGCATTTGAGTTCCAACAATCTTTCAATCACAGCTTTTCCCCGAGTAGACATTCGTTCACACTGACTTGTGTTAGTGAAAGGTGTTGTTCATGATGACGGTCGTCTTTGAGTATAGAATCCAGAGGTTAGCAGTGAATATTTCGAAGACAGTAAGGAAGCGTGGTTCAGGTTAGCAGTGGATATACCGGTAAAGTAGTAGAGCGTAGTTCAGTAGTTCATCCTTCTGCTCTTTTGCTTGACGAGTTGGCACTGGACATTCGGAGAGAGTAAATAAAATGGCCGCCTTTATACACGACTTCTTCTGATTGGTTAACCTTCTATTGGTGGACTATAAAGTGAGTCAAGTCATTTGGGCTAGCTCACTAGTACCTATACCAAAAAAAAAATTTTTTTTCCTTATATTTTTATAGTGTGGGGCGCGTTTTGTAGGTTTCCCTAGAGTGGATGTAGTATTATGGTGCATGCTGGATTGATTGGTGACGGACGAGTTCTTGTGGTGAATGGGTAAATTGTAATGTATGAATGGGTCTTGAATCTAATTAGCTAGGTATAAGATAGTCTGGACCAGCCTCTACCCCTCCCCTTTTTCGGCCTTGTGCCACAATTCGTATTTATATACAAATAAATCTCCTAGTACATATACCAAAAAACTGCAACAAAAGGAATCAATCGACGACGGTGGAATTTATATATGTATTTAAACTGCCACGTTAGATCAAGACTTTCCTATGTATGTAATGATTGGCGTTAAAACTGTTCAAAAATATATTAAAAGTCTGCTTCAAACAACCACATTCTAAGATCAATGGTTAAAATAGCTTTAAGCAGGTGAATCATTCGAATCTTGATAAAAAACACATTTATTAGAACAACGGTATCTGACACAAAATACTTTACACATAACAGAAAACAAACCAGGTAAAGAAAGTAAATATTACCGTCAGCTAAAATATATCATGTAATCCGACGAGAAACAAATGATGTAATAAATATATATAGACTTTCCAAACTACTTCAAATAAAATGTTAGGGAGAAAATCCCAATTACTGTTGGAAAAAGCGATACAGTTACTGGACTTGATTAATCTATTATTCTGTATACATGTTTCAAGACAAAGATTTTTATAAATTTCAACCAATATTCGGACAAACTTCTCGGTGAATTAATGTCGAATATTTTATAACGGCTAAATTATAATTACAATTAGAACTAAATACAAAACTTTTCAAAAAAAGATTTAATTTAACCATAATACAAAGAGAATAATCTTCTTTCGTTGAAATGACATGAATTGAATTACAATATAATTTATTATAAAATCAATAATAGATTGTCTGATATATATTTAAGTTAACTGAACACTTGATCTAATAAATAAGTGAACGGTTGATGCCATTTTCTTAATGATCTTGAATATCAAAGCATCGTGTGGAAATTAATTTTAATTCTTAATTCCAAAATATTTGAAAAATCAGGATATTATTAAGATGGCTCTTATTAGCAGAATATATTATCACCAAGAAATACTGTTTTATATGTGTTTATGTATATATAATTCAGTCCGAATTTTTGAGTTGATGTGTTATCAGTATTCATTTTATTTACAAGGGGATTACGATACACTTTTTTTATTCTGAATCTTCTGCACTTTCGGATGTGTTCAGATATATATTGATCTGTGTATCGTTCAAGGAATTTCGAATTGAAACCTTTATTTAATTTGCTTGGTTAGATTGTTTTTATCTGCTGGCTTTATTTAAGGATAATATAATTTCCTACATTTCTGTTATTCTACAATTTAGTTTCCACAGCGTTTAAATATGTATTAACCGACACCACAATTAAATTCAAAATATACCAAGCCAATGAATTCACAAAACCTAAATATTAATTCTCCTCATTGTACCTAATAACCCCGTTAGCTCACTACTTCGTATGCTGCTGCTGTTTTTTCTTGATTGCACACAGCGCCAATTACTGCTATATCTATTCTTTTTTAGATTTAGGTTCAACCAGTACAAGGCCCCGGGGGCCACTCAAGATAGAAGGTTACAGAGTATGAGGCACAGATTAGGACCTCTTATTTTCTCAGGATTATTTCATTGTAAAGGTTGAATAAGTCCGATGAGAAGATATGTCGTTGTCTTACTCCGTTTTCTATATTTGAGAATTTACTCAATTTATTTTATATATGTATGCTGACGGAATTTTTACAGTAAGTCTCACCCTGTACAAAGCTTAGAGTTCACTCGAGGTAGAGAGCTACATTCAGTGGCAGTTTATGCATATAGGTGGAGAAGGTAATTGTTAAGCCTAGACTTGAACAGGATAACATTTTAGTGATCGGAAAAACATCCCTTGGGAGTCGTATCCAGAGAATAGTGGATCGCGGGAAGAAGCTGCTCGAGTAGAACTTATTACTCCCCAATGGAAGACGGGGGCAATATGTATAGAATCGCTGGTCGTTGCCGTAATGATTTTAATTTTAGCCTTTATAACAACTAGTGGAAATAAGGAATGTAGTACGTTTGAGCAATTTCCATGAAAATAGTCATAAAAGAGGGAGAGGCACGTCTGTTAGTTTGGGGTTTGCGCAGGGTCGCCTTTGGCCTCCATCGAGACAGCAATGTGAGAACGAGCTAGCTCCTGCCCAAAATACGACAGCAATGCTCAATTTTAGGCTTGCCCTGGCACTTGTAAAAGGCAGAGGTTAGCACGAGGTGTCAGATACTCTTTGGTTCTGGACAGGAAAACCGATATCTTTCTCTGTTGGTATTAATATTTTTGAAGTATTGATATTTTATACTGAATAACTGGCATCTTAGTTTCAGTCATTTTCGCGCCACTGTAACGTAGCTTCACTGTGCATGTTCTATATGCATATTTTCATGGCTTTGGTCTAATGATCTTTCGTCTTTAGTTACCTAGAATTTAAGGTAATATTAGATTGTCGGAACGTTCTCATCATTTTATAGTTGAAATGGCTAGATGTTCTATGCTAATTTTTTTCTCTCTTCTAGAAATTTTTCAGGCATTTTTTTCAATCAAATTCAAAAAACTAAATGGAATCGCTATCTTCTCTATTCTTAATTGTGTTTAATAATATTTATTCTTGATAATGTAGACACCGCAATTCAACCAAATGATTAGTAGTAAGTTAGGACATACTACTTTTGCTTTAATTGAAAAACATTTCCCTAGAAATAATAAACTTGGCAACATTAAAGTAGCCTAAAATTAATTTACAATTGTACTGAAAATTTAGAAAAAAGCATTAAACATGTTAAGAAAAATTTAAATAAATAAGCCAGAATTAAAGAAATAGTGATCCAGAAATAAGAATAAACAATAGTAATGAAAATAATGAAACACTAGGAATCCTGAAAATTGTCCTTTTGATAATAAATGTCTCACAGAATCTGTACTTTACCAAGGCACTATCTCATTTATTGACTATCCTAATATTACTAAAGTTTATATTGGATGTACTAAAATGAATTTAAATTAAGATGGAGCAAACATCTGATTTCTTTCAATAATATTAAGTATCACAACCAAACATCCCTATCCAAATATTTTGAAACCAATAAACACCCACAATAAAATGGAAATTAATAAAGAACGAGAACATGTAGATCTTTAAATGACCCCCGACATTTTTACCTGCAGGAAAAGTTATGTATTATTAAGTTTCTGAAAAATAAAAAAAATTAAATCAAAGATATGATATAGCAGTTTTTTTTTCTGTACATTTTCACAGATTTTCCCTGAAAATTAAATAATTAAAAAATAATTTGCCGAATTATATACCTATTATTTGATCATAAATAAAATAGTTTGTAAATGCGTAATTAAATTCTAATATTTTAATTTTAAATTACCATATATAGTTCATTATTAAATATGAAAAATACAGTATTTTAGATCTTTACAAATATAAATATAAATAACGTGACTTAATCATATTTGAAAATCCCTTTAAGATAACTTTGATGTAGTTTAAAAAATAAGAAAATAAATTAAAGAAATAAATAAAAATGTCAGT
Organism: Acanthosepion pharaonis; assembly: GCA_903632075.3. Taxonomy (NCBI): domain Eukaryota; kingdom Metazoa; phylum Mollusca; class Cephalopoda; order Sepiida; family Sepiidae; genus Acanthosepion; species Acanthosepion pharaonis. The sequence continues at coordinate 1,173,801 of CAHIKZ030005567.1, forward strand.
AGTATTGTAGTGTAACCCCCACCCACCAAAAAAAAAAACAGACTGTGATGACGCATTCGCATAAAAGGAACTCAGTATCACCAGACAGACATTTTAAACGCCCTCCTAATCGTAATCGATTTTTAATTTGCCATATAAATATATACTTCTATCTTAATTCTTCGAAAAAACAACACCCTCTTAATAAAAAAAAATGAATTCTCATTCCCTCACCAAATTACACTTTTTAATACTATTTGGCTTATAAATAGATTAAATCATTTTTTTCGTAAGTTATTCAGCATCGTTTGAAAAGAGTAATGAACTTCAAATTTTAAGTTTAAGATTTTGGTTTTGGTATCGAAACATGGTTATTTCTGTGTCAGGATGAATACATATGTAAAAAAAATAATTAAAATATGCACTATTGTGCATCGAGCACTGTTTTTAAAAATAAATGTTAAAGAACTCTGGATTATAAATCTGACTGTTCTTTCTTTTTATTTTGATAAAATACAATTTTTTTCGTGTTTGCACTTTCTGTAATCTTTTTTCAAATACTCGTTTTACCTGGTTGCACATTTTCAAATTAAATAAATCATTTTCTGTCAGTTTATGATTCATTTCTATGCGCTTCCATTTTAACTTTTTAACAATACATCGATGTCAAATGAACTTTGATTTTTTTTTCAACGTAAGTAAATGCTATTTTTGTTTGCCTTACTAGATGAATAATTCAATGTCGTTTCATTGTGTGTAACGTGACGCGTTCACTAAGCAGCTATTCTAAATTATTTCTTTTTAAATTTCACTGGTTTTACTATGTGCGGAATATGATTCCCACTAGAATTAACCAATCTGTATTAGTGTAAGGAGTAAGCATCACTACACACAACCTTTCTTCCAATAACTCTGTTACAAAAAACTACTTTAAATCTTAAAGTTCTACATGGCATTATAAAAACAAGCAACTAACTACTAAATAAGACCAATGAAATAATAGGTAAATGGCAAATAAACAGATATTTGCTTTGCCATTTAAGCATTAATACTAAAAAATATTTAAACAATATATATATATATATATATATATATATATATATATATATATATATGAAAACACCAGAACATTTGAGAAAACGATTTACCATAAAACCCTATATATTTGACTTTGATAATGGTACTGTCATTGTGACATTTAGAACTGACAGAGAGAGAAAATCTTGATAGAATACGGATGGCGTATAACGAGACAAGAAAAAATATCGACAGTTGTACGCACATGAAACATACACACATGCACACTCGTATTCAAACATACACACATACATATGCATACTCAAACAAACACACAGAGGGAAAAATACACCGGATTCCCAATACCTAGCGCATAAATTAAATGACTTAGTATCAAAGACAACAAAAACGTATAAATACCCAGTCAATTGATGAAACCTCCTGACGAGGGGATTGAAAGATGATAGAAAGCTTCACTTGCTAATTCCTGAGTCGATGGACTGAAAGACATCAATCAGCTAAACCACAAATCATATATTAATCTTCTCGCTTTCTTTCTTTCTTTCTTTCTTTCTTTCTTTTTTCTTTCTTTCTTTCTTTCTTTCTTTCTATATATATATATATATATATATATATATATATATATATATATATATATATGTATATTATTGAATCGTTATTTTCAGTATATAGTCGTATTTGAGTAGACACTCTGTTTATTTATTAAATAATTTTTTTTGTCACCCGGCACAAATAAATGAAAAATCTTCTTACAGAAAAAATATGCGTTCGAACCTGCGATTCACTAAGACAATCAGTCATAATTATCCATCCTGAACTAACCCAGGTTATCAAAAATACCGTCCGTGTCCCGGTCGGAAGTAGACATCAGGCTAACCTCCTCTAGCTCCTTTTCCCGACTCGCTTCCAATACCTGGTCACTAAAGCAACTGTACCGATCTCCGGTCTGTCTACCCACGCTGTGTTTAGATCTTAGACAGACGGGACCAGCAGGGATTGGGGCCGATACAAGTTGAGTCCGACGGGGGTGGCAAAACACAAATAAAAGAGAAAATAAACTCACGAGACAAAAAGATTGCTGATGAAAAAAAAGGGTAACAACCTTTTATATCTTAATGTCCGTTACATAAAAACAAAATTGTTCTCATTTCCCGACCCGCTCTGTGGACTATGGCACCAAGCTTCTATCACACAACCTAAAGATTTCGAATTGCCTACTCTTTAGAATTGTGTATGTCGGAGTGTGGTTTGGTTCGACACTGGGGCCAATTTCTATCGATCATTCGCAGTTGATTCTTCTCTTCGACTTGAGTTGTATTTCTTCTTCGTCGACTTAGGCTGGAAGTTCTCTTGTCTTCGACTTGGGCTGGAAGGATCTCTTGCCGCACTCAGCCGCAACTCTCTGTCGTCCGAGGTGATCTCTTCTCGCTGCCGTCCGGGGCTGAACTGCCTTTTGTCGATTGGGGCCCTGCTTTTATTGACGCCGCAGCAAACCGGGGTGGGTCTGTCGGCGTATATATATATATATATATATATATATATATATATATATATATATATATATATATGAAAACACCAGAACATTTGAGAAAACGATTTACCATAAAACCCTATATATCTGACTTTGATAATGGTACTGTCATTGTGACATTTAGAACTGACAGAGAGAGAAAATCTTGATAGAATACGGATGGCGTATAACGAGACAAGAAAAATATCGACAGTTGTACGCACATGAAACATACACACATGCACACTCGTATTCAAAAACATACACACACATATGCATACTCAAACAAACACACAGAGGGAAAAATACACCGGATTCCCAATACCTAGCGCATAAATTAAATGACTTAGTATCAAAGACAACAAAAACGTATAAATACCCAGTCAATTGATGAAACCTCCTGACGAGGGGATTGAAAGATGATAGAAAGCTTCACTTGCTAATTCCTGAGTCGATGGACTGAAAGACATCAATCAGCTAAACCACAAATCATATATTAATCGTCTCGCTTTCTTTCTTTCTTTCTTTCTTTCTTTCTTTCTTTCTTTCTTTCTCTATGCTATCATGTATGCTCTCCAAAAACTGGACTACTATTTAAATGGTGCGGTCTTCACTATAAAGACAGACCACAAGCCTCTGCAGTACCTATTGCAGGCAGAGTGGACAAATAATAAGAAAATTCAACAGTGGGCACTTAAGTTAAGTGGCTACCACTGTAAGATAGAGTATTTGGCAGGAAAGGAAAACACGTGCGCAGATTTACTCTCAAGAATACCGAAGCAACTGGAAGAAAGATCTGTAAAGGTAGAACAGGGAGTAGATGATAAAGCCTATAGAATAGGATTAATTAACTCTAATAAGCTAAAAGATCGCCCTATATTAGAATCGGACGAAGAAGGGACGCCCAGATAATAACCGATCCCTACTGGACAGAAGGAATTGAAAAGGAGCAAGCAGACAGTGAAATAGCTGCTCTGAGAGAGAAGGTAAAGGCAGGAGAGACCACCAAGTATGCCATAATAGAGGAAAGGCTGTATTATCTCTCAGGAAGGGATGAAGAAGTCAAACCCAAGTTGTATGTGCCCAAAAGTTTAAGACCAGAGATATTGGAACAGTGCCACGAAAGGTTGGGTCACATGGGAATTGATAGGACATGTGATCTCATAGGAAGAAAGTACTATTGGCCCAAACTGTACGGAGAAGTCACTAACTATGTTCGAAGTTGTGTAGTGTGCCAGTCGCAGAGCAGAAGGCAGGAAATGGCACCCTTGGAGGAAACAGACGTACCAAACTTCCCCTTCGAGAAAGTGAGTATGGATGTATCAGGACCATATGGGGAAACTGCACAAGGAAACAACTATATAGTGAGTTTTGTCGATTGGCTAACAAATTGGCCTGAAGCATTTGCAGTACCAGACAAGAAGGCCAGAACTGTGGCCGGGTTGATAATAAGCGAAATCTTCCCTAGGTATGGTGCCCTGTGCAATTGGTAACAGATAATGGCACGGAGAATGTGAACAGCATCATGAGAGAGGTTTTGACAGGTTTGAATGTAGAGCACATAAAAACATCCCCATATCACCCCCCAGGGAAATGCTAAGTGGAAAGGTTTCATAGAACTTGGGAGATGTATTGGCCAAGTTGGTCAGAGAAAACATTGGAAATTGGGACTTGTATTTGACGCTGGCTCTGGCGGCCCGTGAGGTTTACGATAAACGAAACCTCCAGATTTTCTCCTTATTTTTTGTTGTTTGGCAGAGACGTGGTCCTGCCTGTAGATAACCTACTGAAGCCCTGAAGAAGGTATATGGGAGAAGATCATCATCAACTATTGCTGGAACAGCAACATAAGATATTCGTACAGGCCAGAAGAAGAATAAAGAGGGCCCAGAAGAAAAGAAATGAGAGGGTGAATGCTGAAAGAAAAGGTGGTAGAATTGAAGGTTGGAGACCCTGTCTACTATAAAATCCACCAGAGAGAAGGAAAACTGGACCAGAGATGGGAACCGTACTACCGGATAGTAGAGCAGACGGGCCCAGTATCATATGTAATATGGGATCAAGTGGCAGGACGAGCGAGGAGGGTTCATGCCAATGATCTGAAGAAGGCTGAAATAGCTAACCTGGAAATGAGCGAGCCGAGGCCTAAGAAGACAAGGAAAAGGAAGGTAACTCTGGTTGAACCGGAAGGAATGGAGACGGAGGAAGACTCCGAAGAAGATGAGGAGATAGGTCGACTTGACCAGATAAACGAAGCAGTCCGAGTGACGGAGTTGGAACCCTCAGCGGGGATTAGCGATGTTCAGTCGTCGGCTGAATCAGTGCAGAGAAGAACCCGTGAGATCGCCAACACACCCCCATGTCCGAAGAAAAGGAAGAAAAAAAGACGAAGAGGTCCAATCAAGCAGTCGAAGGCTCAAAAAGAGGCACCCTGAACAGGACGAAGGGCCCAGCGAGTGGGAGGAGGAGGATCGAATACCCCTTTCCCAGCTTAAGGAAAGGATAAGGAACAGGAGAAGTTTAGACATAAAGTCGAGAGGTATTGAAGACATTCAAGGTGAAGACTCTAAACAGAAAGAAGAATCAGGGGATGAAGAAGAGGACAAAAACCTCCTGGACGGGAGTTAAACACAGAAAGAAGGTTAGAGGTTGAACAGGAATCACCTCAGAAGATGAGATCAGGGAGGAGAAGAACCCCAAAATCTCAGTAGAACAAAAGGGCTGTGCAGAATAGAAGCATTTAGTGTCGACAGATAACGACACTGGCTCATCCAAAATCCTATTGGCTGACTATGGTAGATGTGGGAGTGGAGGGATGGAGTCGCGGGCTGCACCTCACAAGGGACGGAAGAAGATCATTGGCATTATTGATTGGCCACCAGTGGTGTCATGAAGTACGACCTTTAGAGTGGGCGCCACGCACACCTGACCGGACCATTCTGTCTGCTAGAGGTTAGTTAGGGGAGGGAAGAGCCGAACTAAGAAAAAAGTTATGAAATGATTGAGTGATGAGTCGAGCGAGACTAAGTGATTGTGAAGAATAACAACAAGAGAATTTGTTACCTTTCAGGAATGATCAAGATGAAAGGGTTGGTGATGACGATGATGGTGATAGCCACGCTGGTGGTGACGATGGCGGAAGCCGGGAAACGCAGCCGAAACACCATTTTTAAAAAACGAGCCAAGTAATAATAACCAGGTCTAAGTGGTTGGTCACATTCGTGATAGATTTGAACCCGTATGAGTCGCTATTAGATAAGTTAGAAACGAGCTGACGCAGCTGGATGCAGCCCGATTGAAAGTAGGACAAGATTATCCCAAGCACAAAGGGTATCTTAGTTTATTGCACTCCCTAGAATCAGAAGCCACTATGATAGAGGCTCAATGGAAAGACATGCAAAACTACCTGCAGGGAATAGAGTTACTGCAGACGCGGGAACGGAGATCCGTACTCTGATTGTGGGAAAGGCATTGAGTGTCTTGTTTGGAACAGTAACTGAAGATGACGCTAAATTCATAAGAAGGAAACTGGGACAAGTGGAAGTAAACCAGAGGACGCTTGCCCAGGTGGCAAGAGAGAGTGTGACAATATTAAATGTGACAAGGTTAGAAGTATCCAAAAATAGAGCCAGAATCAATTGGTTAATAGACAACCTGGCGAAATTGAGACAAGAGGTAATTAATAATACAGAGACTGTGATGGTTGAATTACAGGAAATAAGCGGATTCATGCAAAAATATTTCCAGCTAATGACGATTACGAATAAAGTACGGCAAACTAGTCAGTCGTTGATGACCTTGCTGGAACACGTGAGAGCACAATTAGACATGCTGTCATTAGGACACCTCTCCCCAAGTATAGTAAACCCGGGTCACCTAAAGGAAGCACTACTTGGCATACAGGCCGAATTACCCCGCCATTTAAGGCTACCAGTGGACCCCACTAAAGAATTGTGGAAGTACTATAATGTCCTTGGATGTGTGACCTTGTTAGAAAATAGGCGATTATTGGTAGTGATATCTGTCCCGTTACTAGATAGCGAGAGTATATTCGAGATATACCAGGTTATAAACTTACCCATTCCCTACCCCAGAAGAGATCAAGGTTTGGGAATGATAGCAAGGTACAAGGTGGAAGCAGACTACATAGCATTAAATTCAGGGAGAACGAAATTCATGTTGCTATCAGCTGAAGAAGCTAGAAGGTGTAGAGATGATACCCTGGGGACTTGTGCCTCGTTGAGCCCTATCTATAAAACTGGTAACCGCAGACTGTGCATACTAGAATTGTTTGAAGGGGAGGGGGGAAGGAATCAAAAGAATCTGCCAAGTAGAGGTATTAACAAACTCGGCATTACCACAAGCTATCAGTGTTTCAGACGGGGTGTGGGCAGTAGCCACACAGAAACATATCAGCCTGTCTAGGGTATGTGGGGAGAGTCCACAGGACATTAAGAATAAGGCCACCGTTATCCCTGGTGACGCTACCCATGGGATGTTCGGCGGTTGGGGTGTCCATCTCCTTGCCCCCTATTACCAGATGGAAGAAAGGTATGAAGAAAAGATTCACTCATAGAGATGATTGGTAGAGGCTTAGTCAATTGTACAGAATTATGGGAGCCGATAGTGAAGAGATTCTCTAATGTCACCTTAAATAAGATGCCAGTATTAATGAAGCCAATAGAAAAAGATCGATATGGATCACTTAAGGGATAAGTTAAGTGCGTTGGGAGACGAAGGTGTAGCTTGGGAAGACGATGAGCAGATCGCGATAAGTTGGTCAATAGTAATGGGTACATTCCTAGTTATAGCCATCGGGGTGTAATAATATGGAAGATTAAGAGTAAGAGAAGATTAGCGAACGACAGTCTAGTGAGCATGCAACAACTCGAGAGGAGATGCCGAGCAGTGTTCCTTACTCAGACAGGACTGGCGAAGAAATTGCTGAAAGACCAATGGAGGAGGCTGGCGTGAGACCACCACGTGCGGCGGGAAAACCTCCCACGGCAGAGAGGAAAACATTGACCAAGAAGAACAAACCCTAGTGAACACATCTGCACCTACAAACACACGCACATTACCTTGCATGTAAAAACAAAAGAAAATGAAAAGAACATTTCATTGCATGTAGAACAGAAGAAAATGAAAAGAACATTACATTGCATGTAGAACAAAAGAAAATGAAAAAGAACATTTCATTGCATGTAGAACAAAAGAAAATGAAAGGAACATTTCATTGCATGTAGAACAAAAGAAAATGAAAAGAACATTTCATTGCATGTAGAACAAAAGAAAATGAAAAGAACATTTCATTGCATGTAGAACAAAAAGAAAATGAAAAAGAACATTTCATAGCATGTAGAACAAAAAGAAAATGGAAAGAACATTACCCTTGCATGTTAGAAAGTAGAATAGAATTGCATGAGACAAATGCATGGTGCATGTTAAATGATGTAATTGGGTTTAGGTGTCATTTACGGGTAAATGACAAATCGGTTAGGGGAGGATTGTGGCACCTTGCATTATTAGAAATATTCATAGAAATATGATTTAATTTTTTTTTCTCGGTTTATTAAACAGGTTGTTAATTTTTTTTTTTTTAACGGAAAATAATTGAGTTGAAAATAATTCACTAAGATTGTAATTGGACGATCCTAAGAGAAGAAAAAAGAAAGAAAGAGAGTTGGATGATGCATGACCCAGTCAATGGTGGAGGTAGGAGTCAGAAAGATATCTTAGCCAGCATGTTGACCGAATTTTTTAAAGACAATTGGAAGAATAGAATTAGAAATAAAAAAAAGAAAGAGAGAGAGTTGGATGATGCATGACCCAGTCATAAGCGAAGATAAGTGTCAGAAAGATATCTTGGCCTGCGTGTGGCCGAATTTTAAAGGACAATGGGAAATCGTTATTTGAAATGAAAAATCATTAAGAGTGAGAAAAAGAACCAGGCTTGATGACAGTGTTTTGGCAATTGATAAGAAAATCGGTCAAAGCATCTAGCCTACTTTTGCGTAGAAAGACACCTTATCAAATTGGAGAAAGGGAAATTCTTTTTAGAACAATAGAAACGAAATTTTTTTTTAATCAGAGAAAAGTGTCTTTTGGGTTGAGGGAGTGACCGGTGGAACGGTATACAGATTCTGACCTGTTAAAAATTAGAACCCCATATTGACGAGTGAAAGATGTTTTCAATTCAGATAAATTAAGATTTTCTGACTGCCGGGTCTGACAAAAACAAGAGGTGAAAAAAAAACGATTGTCTCAGATCACAGATGGCGACAATATTCTTTCCTGAAGACACAACTAATTAGCGGCAGGCTGTGTTGACAAAACCCAGGTGAGAAAAAAGCCAAGATTATCATTTTCGTACGTGCGAAAAAGGCCAACTTAGATTTTGTTTTTTTTAAAAACAAGAACGATGTAACCACGCCCGAAAGGAGGAGAAAGGATGCTCGATCAATAACAATTGGTCGGAAACGGTCACGTGATCTGCAGAAAAGAAGAGAAAGAAATGCCCGATCAGGAACCATTGGTCGAAAAACGGTCACCTGACATACGAGAGACTAAGAGAGATGGGTGTGCACCTCCCCACCAAAGGCACTGTGAGGAAGTAGGGGTGAAAACAATAGCGATAATGAGAAATCAAAAATAATGCGACTTTTGGAATTATCGAGAAAACCCTGACGCCGACAGACCCACCCCGGTTTGCTGCGGCGTCAATAAAAGCAGGGCCCCAATCGACAAAAGGCAGTTCAGCCCCGGACGGCAGCGAGAAGAGATCACCTCGGACGACAGAGAGTTGCGGCTGAGTTGCGGCAAGAGATCCTTCCAGCCCAAGTCGAAGACAAGAGAACTTCCAGCCTAAGTCGACGAAGAAGAAGAAATACAACTCAAGTCGAAGAGAAGAATCAACTGCGAATGATCGATAGAAATTGGCCCCAGTGTCGAACCAAACCACACTCCGACATACACAATTCTAAAGAGTAGGCAATTCGAAATCTTTTAGGTTGTGTGATAGAAGCTTGGTGCCATAGTCCACAGAGCGGGTCGGGAAATGAGAACAATTTTGTTTTTTATGTAACGGACATTAAGATATAAAAAGGTTGTTACCCTTTTTTTCATCAGCAATCTTTTTTGTCTCGTGAGTTTATTTTCTCTTTTATTTGTGTTTTGCCACCCCTGTCGGACTCAACTTGTATCGGCCCCAATCCCTGCTGGTCCCGTCTGTCTAAGATCTAAACACAGCGTGGGTAGACAGACCGGAGATCGGTACAGTTGCTTTAGTGACCAGGTATTGGAAGCGAGTCGGGAAAGGCGAGGCTGGTGATCATCTGATCAAGGGGTTGGAGCGGCACGCTTGGACCCAGGAGGAGCGACCAGGAGGAGCGACTTCACCGTTGGCGCCGTAACCAAAGGATCCGACCCTGGGCCAGGTGTGTAACCGTCACAGAATGCACTGTACTCATATCTCACCGGTGCAATAAATGTTTCAGAAAATGCCAAGTACCAAAACGCACAAGCTGCCCAGGCCAAGATTGAAAAGAATTAAATTAGATCTGGCGAATTCGCGAATATATCTAATCAAATCATGTGCAGAGGTAAAGCAGATATGCCCACAAATATAAATGACCACTGTTCATATCTCACTGGACAGAAAAGTCGAAGCTCTTTGCCTTGATTTTGCTTCAAACTCATCGTTAGACTACAAAGTTCATACACTCCCCAACTTTCCAGGAACGAGTAGTTTCTTGACTTAACATAAACCTTGTCCATAAGAAATCCAAAATTCCCGAAAAAATTCCATTAGTTCTCCTTAAGAATATGAACCCAGAATTATCCCAAATACTAGAGACGTTGTTTGTAGTAGAATTCTTTCCCAATCTTGTGGAAATACTCAAGTGTATGTCCAGTTGTCAAGAACTCGGGTGTGCGATTTCCTTCCCCATAGAGATCGATCAGTCTCCACAGTGTCATCAAGCTTTGTCAGGATATAATTAAAAAGAAGGTTGTCGAGCAACTAGAAAATGTTGTCGACCGATTGGAAAAGAACAACCTCTTCAGCGTCTAGTTAGGGAATCGCTGGAAGGCTTCTCAGTTAAAAATAACTACCTAACAAGTTTATCTCAGAAGGACGCTATTAATGGCCTGTCCTCCGGAGCATTAGCCGTTAGCGCTGGTGTCCCCTCAGGGGGTCACTACACGGATCAGCGCACTTTTTGATTTACATATATGATATGCCTAAAAAGTATACTCAGATTATTTGCAAAATCTTTATAGCGAAGGAAATAAAAAATATCCAGCACGTTCCTATAAGTGTCAATATTTTTTTTTATTATTTGAGTATCAGAAAATGCGAATACATGTGAGAGAATGTGTATGACACGGATTTACGTTGTTTTAACTGTGTATAATTTACAGCAGTCAGCCACCTGAAAGTGGATGTGGAATTTGTTGCCGCTCGTAAATAAACTGGACACGTTTTAACTTTAACTCTTGATACCGCTAAGAATTTATTTTATTTTTACTTGGTAATTTTATGTACTTGAATAAATATACGACAAATGCGTGAATTTCAATTATTCTTTTATAAAACAAACAAATGAATACATCTGGTCAAATGTTCACGGAAAGGTTAGATAGGAAATAAAAATTGATTTATAATGAAAATATCCACCCCAGTATTCCCAAAAAATTAAGTATATTCAATCAAGTTTAATGATAAATAAATATTTCACCAATGTTTTAAAATCCATTTTAAGGAGGGAAAATGGTGTTGTTAATATTCAGAAGTAATCTTTCAAAAATTCGTAGCTTAAGAAATCTTTATCGTTTGCAATTTCAAAGAATACTGCGCGTCTCATATGACGTCGCTGATTGGTTAATATATATAAATGCAAAAATTCAAATATTTGAAGACCGTTAGAGTAAAAAAAATGAATTTCTCGTGTCATACAGTTAAAACTGTAGCAGTGGTCTACAGTTATGAAACAGCGTTCCAAAACTATGCCAACAATACGATTATGTATGGGAGCAACTCCAGAACTCTTGATTGGAGATTGGCAGTTGATCTCTCTTCCGATCTAGTACGAAATACTCAGTGGGGAAAAACTGCTTGGTTACATTCAGTGATACAAACTTCCAGACTAGTTATATTCCATCATTTCCAAACGTCCCACGAACTACCGCCAGTTACGATGAACGGATGTCCTCGGGGAAGTTTCGTACCTTGAAACTATTGGGCTTAAAAAGTCACACCTGTACTCAAGTGAAAGTCGAACATATGAGCCATTGCTAAATATGCAGGTAAAATGGTCGGCACTCTGTACCGCAACAGTAAATTCGATTCCTCATATTGTCTTCTAACTTGAAAAGAGGCAGACCAGGGAAAGAATGGCATACCGTTGTCAGATATATGCAGGATCTGCCCAGACAGCATTCTCTATATTGATAGAGTCTTAAAGCATCTTCGAAACCCGGTAGACAACAAAACATTATCCAACACCTAACGTATTACAAATAAGGTGGATGGGGAAAGCCTATGACTGAACTATGGCTACTTCCAAGGAAAGTGATTGGACAAATTAGATTCTTTGTTACCTCCAGTTCTTACCTTCACGGCAAAAGCTAGACCTGATCCTTACATTGTATATATATATATATATATATATATAAATGAACATATATATCAACACTTATATATATACAGTCTGTTTCATGCTATATGCAATCGTCAGGCCTGACGATTTCATATAGCATGAAACAGACTGTCGCCTCTAAGTGTTGACTTCTATCTTCACTTTTATATTTACACACGCTCTATCTCTGATATCGAGCACGTTATCCCATAAATATAGCACACCTTAAGACTATATTTCTTCACACACACACACATATATATATATATATATATATATATATATATATATATATATATATATGTGTGTGTGTGTGTGTGTGTGCATGTGTATGCTTGTATGTATTTCTGTGTGTAATATATATATATATATATATATATATATATATATATATATATATATATATGTGTGTGTGTGTGTGTGTGTGTGTGTGTGTGTGTGTCCTTTAAATATGTGCTACATTCATGGGATAAAGTGGTCAATATCAGAAATAGAGCGTATGTAAATATAAAAGTGAAAATTGAAGTCAACACTCAGAGGCGACAGGCCGCAATTGTGTCTAGCATGGTTCAGTCTGTCGCCTTTCAGTGTTGACGTCAATGTCCACTTTCATATATATATATATATATATATATATATATATATATATATATATATATATATATATATAATATTATTATTTATATGTTAATGTAAAAAAATACTCTACTCAGAGTTTCATGTAATAACAATCGGGATGATAAATATATAAATTACTGGTCATTTTTCATATATATATATATATATATATATATATATATATATATATATATATATATATATATATATATATATATGCATGTATAATAATTTTCTAATAGTTATTTAAATTTTACAACATATTATTTTTGTAAGCCACTATAAATATAGCGATTTCAATTAAGCGCAGTTTCTAGTGGGGTTTATAAAGGTTTAGTTGAAACAGTGTATAATCACGGAAATAAATGAGATTTTAATGAACATATGCTCCCTTAAAATCACATTCGCATTTAAAACCGCAAATAAATTGAAAGAGATATTGATATATTTTTATCATAACGAATGAACGTAACCTCATTTTATATTGCATACTGCATGCGTCGCCAACGGTATTTACCATGTGAAGCTCTAACCTAAATGACTATGTATTACCTTGTTCATCCTCACTCAAATTCCTATCATGCATAGAAATAAGAGAGAAGATTGGGGTGAAATCTGTTAGCAATTATGTAGTGACACTTTAGGCGATGGGTGAAGTAATTAGTTCGAAAATTATGCAGCACAACAGATTGGCAATGACGTGTTTGGATTTCCGGGCAGTAAATCCTGTTTTTTCCTTAAGGGAACACAGAATGGAATTTCTATCAGATATAGAAGGATATGAAAGTTACATGAATGAAAAGAAGATATTTAATACATACATATTTATATCATATTAGCTAAACAGTGCCATATTTAAGATACACATAAATATAGGCTTATCCATATTGAGACAAACAAATGTACATATACTGCTTAATCCATGAAAACTGAAATCCCCAGAAAATAAAAAGATAGTCACATTTGGCTCTGTCGTGATTCCATAATTTTTTTGCAGAAATTTTCAATGCTAATTAATAACCCCAATGGAATTCCAGAATTGATCATTGAAGGTATTATATATTTCCTAACAAAAACGGGTGAAAATGATGACCAGAAAATTATAGGGCAATAATATTTCTGTTCACCATATATAAATTGATCACGTCTGCCCTGACGATCTGTACTTAATATTTCTCGGTGAAAAACAGTCTTCTTCCCCTTCAACAGATGGGATGTCGAAGAGGGTCATATAGCTGCAAAGATCAACTACTTATAAATGATCCTGGAATATTGCAGAGGAAAAGATCTCAGCAAACCTTTGACAGATTACCGCAAAGCCTTTCTCAGTGTGCCACACTTTTGGATCCTTAAGGCATTAGAAATATCCAAGGTTTGGTCGGTCATAGTAAATATCTTTAAATATGGCCTGAAACTATATAAAACCACGTTATATATAAATCACACCGAAGGTATTTCCACTTCCAATTATTTGAATATCCGTAAACATTTCTGTTCTCTCTATCCTTAATCCCACATTCGCATGACTTAAACGGTAATGACTATGAATTCAAAGTGAAAAAGGAAATGTTTAATGACTTCTTCTTTTTTTTTTAAGCGTTTCACCCCAAGCAAGGCGGAAAGCCACTAGGACGCAAGGGGTTACAGAAAATTTGGAGTGATAGAAGAAAGGATTAGGAGAAGGATAGTGGATAGATCAAGGCAACTGGAGATACAGAGGCCAGTGAGAGAGATAGATAGATAGATAGATAGATAGATAGATAGATAGAGAGAGAGAGAGAGAGAGTGAGAGAGTACCGGGAACCCCTTCCTATACAAGAAACAAGGCGTAAGCCTCTACTCATGTCCAAGAGAAGGGGGAGGAGTATTCTACATGGATGATGCTATCAAACAGTTTGATAAAGGCGACAATGAGGTTAAATATATCCTCAATACCGTAAAATGCCTATGTGATGACATCAGTATGGATTTCGGATTAGGTAAATGTGCGAAAGTAACATTCAAGAAAGGGAGAATTAAAGAACCTCGCTCAACAGATCTAGATTTAGTCATAAATATTAGGAAACTGGAACAAGTAGAAGCCTACAAATAACTATGAGGGATCAAATGAGGTGGAATACCGTATAAGCAAATGAAGGAAAAAGTAACAAAATAATACTACAGACGCGTGCGTCCGGCGTTGAATACCGAATTAAATTTACAAATAGGAATATCAGACATAAACTCTTTGGCTGACGCAGTGGTGCCATACAGTTCCAAAATTTTTAATAGCTGACATTAAGGGAATGCATTTCAAAACGTGAAAGCTTCTCACTTGCTACAGCATGAATCATCTTAAGTCTAATATTAATTGTCTGTATGTTCCCAGATCCGAAGAAGTCTTGAAAGATACCAGGAAAATACAGAAACTGGATAGTGATATGTGTGAAAGAGAATGAATGAAATAAGAAACGTTATTTAGTTATAAAGGAAACAAAAAAGATCTAAAGAAAATTCCAGGTGGATGAAGAGGTGCAAATAAATGATAATATGACTACTGAATCGGCAAACAACATAAAAATGAAAGCAAAAGCCAATACAATTTACCAAATATAGAAACGATGGCTAGATAAGCCAGTTCATGATCAATACTCTGTACCATGAAACTGGCGTATACAAACCCCGGACGCAAATGGGGTTAAATAGTGTAGAGTTAAAAGCTGAAATCGGTGGTTTTATTCTTGCAACACAGGACAACTACTTGCTAGCTAGAAATTACCAATATCACTTGCTGAAAATATACGTTGACTCCAATTACAGAGCATCTTGTATAAGTTTGAACGGTATTAGCACCCACTGAATAGAAAACTCGGCATGATAGAGAGGGCAATATCTGCATTGTAAAATGTGCAACTTTTACGGGAAGGAAAATGCAAGAAACTGGTGTAAACATCACCCAGACCCGATAGCAGTGACAGGATTTGTAAAAATTTCATGTGGCATTAAAATACACACAAAAAATTAATCAAATCTAATCGCCCAGACATCGTGATCAAATACCACAAAAACAGAATGTGCTTTCTTATTGGCATAGCAATTCCTGAAGATTGTAACTTTTTAATATCTAAAAAAGAAAAACTATGCAAAATATAAGAATCTTGAAGAGAAAATGTAAAAAAAAGATGTGGCATATGAGGGCATCAATAAATTCAGATGCAGTGGAAGCCCTCCGATTAATTAGGATGCGTTTGGATAGGCACACTTAAGTGATTTCTGATAGCCCATGACGTAAAGAAATTAAAAATGTATATATACTCACAAGTACAGCTCACAAATTACGAAGAGATATATCTATGTAAAATATCTGTAATCTAAGGATTTTTATGTTTTCTTTAGACAAAATGATCAATCGAAGATGCCATGAAGCCATTTCTGAAGCCATTTCCGACCTTAGGACTCTGGTTGGGATCTGGAAGAAATGTCAGGAGTTAATCAAAAGAAAACTACAGGACATAACAAAACAGCCATAAGAATTCTTTTTAAAAAGGTGTATAAAATACGATCTCACCAGGAAATTCTTAACAATACTAGCGAGAACTTGAACAATGAATTTGAAAGTCCAGTTTACTACAAAACTGATTTGAAGAAGATTTTTAAAAATTTCAAATGCTGATAATAAATTTAAAAATGTTTGAAAGTAATTTGAAAACCTTGAAACTTTCTCTAAACATTAGATGTTTATTAATGTTTTTCTATACTCTTTACTTATTAGATTACATCCAGTTAAGATTTTATCCTGTGTCTTGTCTCAGTGTAAAAAATGAAAACTATCACTATATTAGATCAAAATAAATTTTCGGAAAATTTACATAAAAGCAAAAGAGGATTTATTTAAAGAGAAAAGAAAGAAGATGAGAAATTAACAAAGAGGAAAAAGGAATGTAAAAGTGATAGAAACGGAAGACAAAAAAGTAAAGGAAATGTTAGTCAGGAGAAAACGTCGTGAAATTAACAATATTAAAAGTCAAAATAGAGAGAAAAAATTTGATACGGAATAAACCAATGAAATTCGATTTTAGACAAAAAAAGGTGAAAGGTAATAAGAATAGAGAAGTAATGGATTCAACCAATGAATTTTCGTTTAATCAGAAAATTCAAATTTAAACGGTGAGGCGGCGTTATATATATATATATATATATATATATATATATATATATATATATATATATATATATAAAACGTTAACATGTTTAACATGTGTAATATTGGAGGATTCGAGACTTTTATAATACAGTCTCAGTTACGGTGGACTGATCATGTCTTGAGAATGCCTGATGACAGGATACCCAAGATCCTGATGTACAGCCAGTTAGATCAGGGCTACAGGAATGTAGGATGCCCATGGCTAAGGTACAAAGACAAGCTGAAAAGCAACTTGTCAGCAGTCAATATACCACATAACAACCTTGAGCGCTTAGCTTTGGAGCGGGTAGAATGGAGATCAACGTGTTTTAGTGGACACAGCAATTTTCAATCTGCTTGTCTGAATCATCTTCAAGAAGCGAGAGCACGATCTAAAAGGTCACCCAACCTAACAGTGATCTCATTTCACAATGCTCACACTTGCTCCATATGTGGCCTCCTTTTTATATCAATAGCAGGTCTTAAATGTCACTTATGAATATCGCATAAACTTTCATAACTGAATCAATAAGGTTTCAGATACTCATATGTTGAAACCGACGGGAGAATCCATTATATATATATATATATATATATATATATATATATATATATATATATATATATATATATATATGCTGTGGGGTCTTCCTTCTAAGAGTATGTTAGACTCTTCCGGCTACTAGAAGTTTAGTAGGAGGGGAGGTTCTGGGAACATATCAGCAGTGAATAGATTGAGCGCTAGTTCATTCGATGCACTTTTACTAATCGTGTTATACTCTTGTAATACACCTGTGTTCTTACTGTTTAATATACTATATATCTGCAATTCTGGTTTTTGTTATTACTTAACCATTTAATTGGTCACAGCAATATTTATATATATATATATATATATATATATATATATATATATATACGCTAATTTTCAGTAAAAACATCTGACATGGTACTGCGATTACGTTTTTTTTTAATTTTAGATGTGTTCTTATATTTTACTTTTTTTCTGGGTGTAACTTATATAAAATTTCTCGAAATATTTTGTATGTCCGAATCTTTTGGCTGTACTTTTAGCCATTTGCATGGATAATTTTATATTTACTTTTAACTGAATGTATAGGTTGTTTTATTTATTGAGAAGTGAGTGAAAAATTTTCGTCCCGAAAATGAAAACGTTTTTAGAATCATTGAAAAAAGAATGGAATCAATTATCAGAGTTATACTTTCACACACTTTTGCAATGAATACCAAAAATGTGTGCTGCAGTATTCTAAGCTGAAGCAGGATATTTTGACGACAGCAAATTTTAATCATAAATGCTTTTTTTTTTGTTTTTTTTTAATAAAATTTATAAACTCTTATGTTTTTTCAACCATATGTAATAATTTTTTTATTGAATGTACAAAACTAAAAAACGTTTATTTTGGGGGCAAAATTTAGAAAGGTACAAGTGAATTCCTCAAAATTTTGAACTGTAGTGTGTTTACACACACACACACACACATATATGTATATATATACATATATATATATATGTGTGTGTGTATGTGTGTGTGTGAGAGAGCGATTGAGATAGAGAGAGTACGTGTGTGTGCGCGCCTGTTTGTGTGTGTGTGTAAAAGAACCTAAGACCATACAATGAAAGGAACATAATCGGTAATTCGAAGGGATAAATATCAGAAAATATATACATAAATCCACATGATTTTTTAAAATGGATTTTTAATCCGAGATTATTTCTTATTAGAATAAACGTCAAGTTAATTATTGATATGTAATATATATATATATATATATATATATATATATATATATATATATATATGTGACGTCACCCTGGCCTCTCTGCCCCCGTGCTATCCTGTGACGACCAATGTGACTTGGTATTGGTCGCGGCCCCAACTGTGACGTTCTAACCCTTGGCTGATTCGGATGGTTAGAGTCGGTATCAGATTTGTTGTGTTCCCAGCTCGCCTCCAACGTCTGGTTACCGAAGTAACTGCTTTGGTGTCTAGTCTAACCTACCCACGTTGTGATTTGATCTTAGGTCGACGAAATCAATCAGTCGCCGGGCCGTAATGCAAGCCGAATTCGAGCAAATGTGACATCGCACAAGTATATGTAAAAGAAAATAAAGTAACAACTCGAAAGATTCAAATGTGTTAAAAAAAGAATAACAAATATTTGTTTATATCTGGTTGCTGAATACAGGACTGCGTTTCTCCCAAACTGCTTCTATGGATACGTGACACTTTGCGTTTGTTAGGCGAGTCTTAATATCAAGTTGTTTTTCAATAACTGGTTTTTGGTATCTTCAGGAGGTATTCGTAAAACTTGTTTTAGTGGTGTGAATCTAAGTCGTTCTTCAAAAATATATTGTTTTTGGTTAGAAATCTAAGTCGGGATGCGTGGATCTTTCTGTCAGCTGCGAGGCTGGTCTCCGAGCTCACAGCTCAACTATGTTCTGTCACTCTTTCTGCGTCTGTGCGCGTATGCGTCTCTCCAGAAACTGCCCAACTGCCACTGTCTACTCCGTTTATATGGACGCCGACCAAAATCGGGTGTGAGCCTGTCGTAGTTTGGGTTCCTCGATAATTCCAAATCCACAATAAGGATTTTTTTGTTTTCGGACGGGAAAATTTATCACTTTCCATTTTTAGAATTTCATTACTTTCTGCTTTAGAGGGGTTCTTAAGGGAATTGTCTTCCCAAATTCTTCCTTTCTCATATTGGTATCTCACACCAATCCCCTCAGGGGACGTCAACATGTTTCTCTTATTTCTCATAGTGGTATCTCACCCCAATCCCATCAGAGGCGGCAACAGGCCTCCCCTCCTTCTCATATGTTTACCTTCGCCCACTGCTCACGACACCACTCAGCCAATGAACGCTCGGCAGTGTGGGTGTGGCTAGTCTGGCCTCAGTTTACAATTATCGCTCAAAAAAAAAGTTATCTTCCTTTTTTCTTTTCTTTCTTTTCTTCGACCAGACCCCTACGAATCGTACTGTGGTCAGTATCTCTATCTTAACCGAATGTCATCTGGAATTTATCAACGAGATTTTCGTCAAATGATTATCATCAGAACCTCCTTATATCATTAACGCCTTCGTACTTTTGTCGCCACAAGTCTGTTCAGGTAACAAACATTTATCATGTCCAGGTCTTGACATAAAACAGGTGTCTTTTCCCAAAACGAAATGATATCTCCGAAAGATCGTTAATAGTTTATTCTTTCCCTTCCTTTTTTCTTTGGGGGTGGTGTCAGCTGATGCCTTTCTCGGTCGGTGCTTGACCTAAATCTGATTATCTTTCAGCATTCTACTTTGTAGGCCACTTGACCAATTGGAAATTTTCATTATTGCCATAGGCAGATTGCTATCCTTTATTCGCCGCCTCATAGCATAAATTAATTCCGACAGATCCGAGATCTTACGAATTTCCTATCTTTCGCGATAAAAAATACCTTTTTTTTCGCAAATGAAAATAAAATCTTTACCACTTTTCTTTGTTAAAAAAATAACATCGCTTCGTATGTCTTTCGTGATAGCTTCTTCTCGCCTTAAGTATTTATCGCTTTTAATTTTCACGCAGCCGCTAAATAGTGTCATATATATATATATATATATATATATATATATATATATATATATATATATATATATTTGCCGTGGTTTACGTGTTTGATTTGCTATTCCCAATTTATTTGTTTTATCTCAATCAGTATATTTAATTTCGACTGACCTAGTTCGAAAATCCCATTAACGGAACCCGATAGAAATCGAATAGGTACCCCCGATTTTTTCATCAGGCCATTAACACCCATAGTCGTCACATATTTGGCCACTTAGATCAATTGTTTGATTCCTGTTAGTAGCCATATTTTTCTTTAGCAGGAATGCTCGAACTATTACGACTCTTATTAATGTCATTGTTGACGAAGCAAAAACCGGAATAGCAACTGAAATACGTGTACGGAGTGAAAATATATTTCACATATAATTACATATATAACATTAGTGTTGTACTGTCTGGTCCCCGCATTTAGTCATGGTAGAGTTCAAAAGTCTCTCTGAATCGTTTTTGGAGCAGAATAATTTCCCTCATTCGAACGCCTCCCTCACAGATGCGATATAGCGATTCTTTCATTGCACTATTTCTTTCTTCCACGGTAAGTGCCCGGATGAACTACATTCCTTGCTTCAGCCAGGTCTAAACTACAAATCTAGGAAACGCCATGTCACATACATAGTAACAATTTACCCACATTCAATCGGTGTGAAGATCCACTCAAAGATCCTCCTCCCACAAACCACTGCACGGTGAAAAACACTCTCAAGAGGATGTTCCCCAGATCACGATATCTTAGCCTGTTCAAGTTTAGCGTTAACTGTTATTTCCCCTTCCATTCATATGATCTACTCTTAAAGTAACTTTCTTCCTCGAGTGGACCTCGGTCCTTGTACAGGGTAATCTTTACTGCAAACAAACAAAAAAATATTAAACGCAAATATTTTTTTTCAGTTACTGTGGTGTTTCAGGTAGTTAGGCAGATGGAGCTGACCCCGTGCTCAGCTGTTAGCTGATGTCGAAATCTGCCTTCAGACAGAGAGGAACCTAGTCGAGTCTATGGGTGGTAGATAGGCCCGACTCTGTTTATGGTGTGTCTACGAGGAATTTTTGGCCAAGCCTACGGGCTCGGATTGCCCCATATTAAATTCGGCCTTGTGCCACATCCTGCCTCGTGGGTAGTTCGGTAAATACTACTATGGGAAGACATATTTTTAAGCGGGATATCTGAGCCAGATTTTATTAATTTTACTACTTCAGAAAAATAAAATGAAAACAGTAAAATTAACTCAAAAACGTGTACCAAGGAAAATAAAAGATTTAAAACCCAACAACTTCGCGAATACATAAAAGTATATAATCTGCTGTAAAGAAAAAGAGAGAAGATATATTCTCTATTTGAAGATTGGCTCGACACAACGTTCATATTTGTTTTGAAATTATAACTTAAATATACACTAAGCCTAAATTTACCATAGGTTTTAATAAATAACATAATTGGAAGATACGAAGGACAAATCTGAAGTCACATTTCCAGCTACAACTTGAAAAAAACTGAAGACAAAACAAAAACTTTCAGAAAGGAATGGAAAATTAATATTTTTTGATGTTCAACAAAACAAATTCATAAGTAACAACTAAGACCAAATCAGCCAAATCTATATACAGTAATTATTCGTATATAATACTCATTGCTTCACAGAGTTCTGAATCAAAAATTTAGTTGTACGTATAAAGTTCTAAATATTTTCTTTTGTATCCCACGTTGGTCGCTATATTCAGATCACAATTACCTTGAATAAGTCATATCTATGATTAATGTAACGTCTTTACATAGTTTGAAGGCACTACGCGAACAGATTTACAAAGGAATTATATACATGGCTAGTATACATTCTCGAAATCGTTGCATTGCTCTCTTTAGATCTAATGACGGCTTCAACTCTGTCAGCTTACTAATATTATATGTCCTCTTCGATGGGGTTTTCTAGAGTTATCTTCTCTTCCTTCCAAAGAAATCGCCATCTTCCGTTTTATTCCCTTAGCCATATGTTGTGTCGGAAACCTACCACCCCTCTTGAAGTTGAACTTGTCTGCGAACAAAGACTTTAAATAGTGGCATGCTGGAAGATAGATAGATAGACAGAGAAATTCTTAGCTGACTTCCGACGTATGTCGAACTCTCTGCGTTAGCAGAGAGGAACCCGGACGAAGCTTTGCCGAAGGGCAAGGTTTCGTCCGGGGAGGTACACAGGGCCTGAACCCGTCTAGGCGGGTTCAAGGGCTATATTTTTGACGGGGCCTACGGGCTCGGATCAACCCACATTAAACTCGGCCTTGTGCCACATTCAATCCTCGTGGGGGGATCGATAAATACTCAGAGAAGTTCTTAGCTGACTTCCGACGTCTGTCGAACTCTCTGCGTTAGCAGAGAGGAACCCGGACGAAGCTTTGCCGAAGGGCAAGGTTTCGTCCGGGGAGGTTGACAGGGCCTGAACCCGTCTAGGCGGGTTCAAAGGCTATATTTTTGGCCGAGCCTACAGGCTCGGAGATACCCACATTAAACCGGCCTTGTGCCATATTCAGTCCTCGTGGGGGGATCGATAAATACTCAGAGAAGTTCTTAGCGGAGCTAGTTATTGACTACTCAGGCGATTTCTGTACCATTTTACCAACCTATTAAAACCCTTTTTATTGTTACGTGTTATTTGGCGTTTGTCTCTACTAACCCCAAATCGACATCATAACACCATATTAATATGATATTACTTCGCGCTGTGTCAGCTCATTTTCTTTAAAAACTGTACATGCGTGTAGGATCATGTTTGAGAATTTGCTCTAAATACTGCATATATTGTTTCAGAATATTGTCTAAGTTATATAGATTCTTATTTTTAATCGATACAAATCGAATAAAATTGAAAACCAATGTTAAATATTGCTAAAATCAATTGCTAGAAATTATATAAGTTATATGATATATCTCAGAGTTTAATTTTAGCATGTATTATATTAGTGCACATACTATACGAGAATAATTATATTAGACAAAACATAATTTGTTGAGATAGTGTTACGTTGGCCAATAATAAAATAAGCGAATGTGACAGATTAACTCAGAATAGAGACTAATCGACTTAGTCCTGTTTTAACCAAAATATATATAAAAAACATGTGTTATGTAAATTATCTAATGTCCTATGTACTAAAAATGATCATAAAATCAAAACCAAATATTCAAAGGAAAGTAATATAAAGGGGAATTGTTTTTCTTATTGATTTGTTTTTTACAGCTTATCAACGTAATTCAGATTATTTAAAGCTAGAAATATATTTCTTTGGACTCTAATTTTTTTTTCCAGATAATAATCATTTACTGGTACAACACTTTCAATAAACCTATAGTTGAGACTCAAATTTTGCCCTAAAAAGAATATAATGAACTTGAATGGAATTGTAACACTACGATTTCCAATACCGAGCCGATATCGATTACAACACCCTCACATCAAATCTTACAGCACATGATATTCCAAAGCGGTTTCTTTATATTGATTTACAGGCATATAGCCTTGGGAAATGGAGGAATCGAGCTTTTATCCAGCTATGTGTTAATTAATAAGACTTCTATCACAAAATCATTATTATCTCTCATAAATTTTCACAGTCTAAAAATATTTTCTTGCATTAAATAAAATGCAAAGCGTTGACGAGCCGTGGAAAACGAATCAATCTATCAAACAAAAATCTATAATAATAATAATAATAATAATAATAATTATTATTATTATTATTCATGTCCGTCAAATTTAGCTCTATGTAGACGAAGGATGTTTTGAAACATCTTTTGTGTATTTCCATATAATAGTTTCTTGGAACTAAATATACATGCAAATATTTTTTAAAAAAAAAATAGATGACAAGAAAATAATAATGGAATTTTTAATTTTTACACTCTACATGCAATTTCAATATTTTAGATTCAGCCCTACAAAATACATGGTAACTCTTCTGTTAGCACATTAGTGCAAATATTTCCCCCTCTTGACAACTCTGGTTATCGCTTGTTCGTACAAAGCAAAAGTAAAGGCAAGTAATAATAATAATAATAATAATAACAATCTCGTTCCATAGAAACACAAAAGTATTTCTAATAAAGGAAATCGAAACGTGCCGTTCTTTAAATGCAGTTACCAAATGAGGTCATTAGAGTAGACCTTCTTTTTATAGCATCCAACGCAAATTCTCATATGAATACGACCGATGGAAATGCCTTATTGATATCATTCGACAGAGGTGAGAGGCAGTTTGAACTTTTCAAATGGTTGTCAAACTAATTAGCGCTGATGACCATAAGTGGACATGGGGGATAAAAGTCGGCCTCAGCGATTCAAGACGCGGAAAATGAACATTTAATTTAATTCTGGTTTCAATGAGAATTGCCACATTTCATATTCCCGCAATATGATATCATGATATGGCGGTCTTGTAACTATTTCAAAAATAGCGAATCTGAAATGAGTCTAAATTCAAATACGTCTAATTCGTTTCGGCCCGAGCCTATTGAATTTTATTCCAACGATTTCAGTTTTAGCTCATAAATTAAGATGGGCTATGATTCTATTTTGGCACACGGCAAGTGTAAATGAGTGCCTCACAATACGGCTAATAATATATAAAAGTGTCTCATTCAATTATTGTCGATACAGTTTTTATCTCGCAGTCATATTCCTGGAAAATAATGTATGAACATTCTTAATTCAAACGAAATAGCAATTGGTACGAGACAATTCTAACAGAAATTAAATCGTTCTGGTTAATTCTAGCAAGACCCCCAAGACTGACCCTTGAGATAGAAAGGTCAAAATTAATGTTATCAATGTAGCACCCCTACAACCCTCGAGAGCCACTCAGTCTAATGGGTTATATTTTGAAGGATATGCAAGAACGAGATAGAATGTAGTCGGAAGCGAAGATTAAGCGGGTGGTGTGGATAATGATTGACCCTTGATATGAAAAGGTATGTTTAATATTTTCACTGTCGCAAGACACTTTCACAAAGTTGCAATTCTAGGGAAAACGTTGCTTGGATTGAATTATCTCATTATATTTGGAACACAATATAAATAAAGGTGATTTTCATACTCAAGTTTAAGTAATAATGTATATAATAAAAGCGAATGTCAATGCGTCATGATGTCAAACTTTTTCAATTGAAAGGTGTAAACTCTCTAATTTACAGTAGCTCATTTTCAAATGAAAAAAAAATACTGTTCTCAAATTACAATGTTACAAAAGAAAATTGTTTGCATTTTCAACTTTACTCCTAGAGGCCGTAGCACAACATACTATGCCATTTTGGATTCAGGCCGACTCCGTAAGCAAATTAAAAACACTCGCGGTCGGATCCAGATCCACGATCCTGAAATTTTGGATTCCCAAATTTTCATTACAGTGATAGTTTTCGGCATTTCTACGGGATTTTCTGCCATGATTTTTTTTTTGTGCGATAACAATTTTTATAACTTGGAAATAAACTTGGAAAGAATGGACGTCAATTGCGAAATCTAGCGAAAGTCACCCAGGAATAATACTATTTTTGTACGGAAAGTAAGGACCTACGTACATCTAATTGTCTTTAAAATAAGTAGCGACAAAAAATTATTGTTGAAATTTTGAAAGATAATTTTAAATATTAATACAATACTTAAAAGCCGCGATCAGTTTTGAATCTTCTTTAGTTTATTGTTGCCTATCGCATGTACTCCTCCCTACCTATGATGACGAAGGGCCAATCATAAGCGCTCTGCAGGACCTACCTTAAATGCTGTCCAATAGGACACTTAAAAGTGAATAATCATCGGAAAGAAAATTAAATACAGGCGAATGGCCCTGTCAATCTCTCTTTGACTTCGCATTTTACGGCGTTGACAGGAGGACCCGATTCTCCAAGATGCGTCTATCACTCATGCTCCTCTTTGACACATGCTCACGACTCTCTAAGCGTAGGCTGGTCCATCACAATCATTTGTGACAACGCCACTAGAGGAAGAAAGTAAATGTAGAAAGAGGATGACGATCCCCATGATCGGATGCGAGCGGATGCTGACTTTGACTAATTATCGGAAAACAGTTAGGAGAATTTCCAATCTTAACTATTTTATTGTATAACAAGATAAAACTTATTAGAACTGAATATATTAATTTCTTTCTATTAATAATTGATAATTGTTAATTTATGCGTAATCATAACAGTGTTATTAAATTCTCATAAATAATCTAAGATTTAATTAAACCTCATATCTCCTACCCTCTGTTTCTGGTTCAATGATTTAATTATAATAGTTTCTAACTAATGATCACAATATACAAGGCCAAAGAGCCACTTAAGTTAGAAGATTACTGAAAGTGGTTGGTTTGAGTGTCGTAGGAATAAGTAGTGGTTTGTGTGGATATGTGGGAAACAATAATCCATTCATTCAGTTAAATCTTCTATTTTGCAATGATTGTTCGATCAGGTCACATGAGTCTGAAATGAGTATCCGTTTTACGAAGATAGATTATTACTGTATCTTAAACGTATAACCGAAAAGAGAAGAGTGTATTATAATATTATAGGTAACATTGACATATATGGGGATGATATTAGAATAATTCAGAACGTTGAAAATGTTAGGATTGTAGTAATCAGGCAAGTAGCCTCCTGCAACTGTACTTGGGACCCACCTATCCGAATGGATCTTAGCCTTAATAAAAGTATAGAAAGGGAACGGGGCTAGGTCGCTTCTATATACGCCGCGTGGCTGGTCTGGGTGGTTTGATTTGGCGGAATTAAGTATAGTATCTAGACATTTTTCGAGGGAAATAGCGATAAAGTAGCGTGAGTATTGCAATGTTTCACCTGAAGTGAAAGATGTTACAAGGGGGGAAACAAAGCCAACATTGCCAACACGAGCGCGTAGACATATTGGAAAGTGAAGATTTGGTAGATTCAGTCCAGATTACACATAGATGCTCCTTCTCTGCTCTGACCTGGCTCTTGTAAAATGAGATGATATCAAGAGACAGTACAAGGTAACAGCAATTTTTCGACTATCTTTTAGAATGCATCGTATATACGAATATCTCTTGAGATCTGGGATGAAATTAAATCGTTCAAGTTTAAGGTGTGTCTTTGAAAGAACACCCGTTCATTATGGCAGGAGGAAAGGGCTGCTCGATGATTAATAATCTAAATATTTACCCTGAGCAATGCTTGGAGGTTATCATGACTAATAGGTAAGAAACATATTTCAAGTTTAGTCTTCTTCATCTATGTGTCGTGTTCTTTTAACCCGTTGGCCTTCATGGCTTCCCAAATGTTCTTTTCCTTTGTAGTGCTGAATAAATTTCGCATTTTTCTTTTCCCTTTCTGCTATTAGTTTGCATAAGATCGCTAGGTAGGTTATGCGTTAATCAGTCATGTGAGTATCAATTTTTCCAAGCTGTCTTTCCTCATTAGATGCGTTAGGAATTAATAATGGTAAATAAAATGACATTTTCATTGAAATGTCTCTAAAACTTCGTCGTTCGCCATATGTTCAGCTGATATTATTCCCAGTATCCTTCTGTAGAATATCTTTGTTGCTTCAAGTCTCATAAGCTCTCTTTCCTCATTATAAACTCTAGAAATATCAACGATCTTTTCTAATTTTAAAAATAACTATCCTTTTTCTTTCCATTTTATCTAAAGGGTCATTATTGCACGCTTGTTTGGTCGATGATATGCTCATCATCCTTCTGTTGAACCAGATTTCTGTTGCTTCAAGTCTCTTTTCCATCTGTATGGAGATTTTCCTACATTCATTGGCATATAAAACTGTTATTACGTAAGAGTTCAGTACTGTTTTCTTTGTTTTCCAATGCACCTTCATATTACCATGTCTCACTTTTCCTCCTCTGATAAGAGAAATTCTAAAATATTTAATTTTTTATACTTGTTTTAATTTTGTATCACTAGATAGTAATTTGAATGTTGGGCTATATTTAGTCGTCGTCCCCCCACGAGGGCGTCATGTGGCACAAGGTCTTTTTAACGTGGGCATTTCCGAGCCATTAGGCTCGGCCAAAAAATAGCCCATTTGAACCCGTATAAACGGGTTCAGGGCCGGTTTTACCTCCCCGAAGGACATTCCGCCCTTCGGCGTA
>CAHIKZ030005567.1:1207500-1217500 GCA_903632075.3 Acanthosepion pharaonis
TCTCAAAGTAATAGCACCCAGAATGTACTCAGCTATAATTTAATCTAATCCATAATGACACATGGGGTAAAATTTGTACTTATAAAAGTCTAATATAAAAAAGAACAGATGATATCCACTTTTACTCCAAATATCATTACTTTTTTCCTTAACTCTACACACTGGTAATAATGGCAGATCTGGTATTTCTAAGCAGAGCTTACATATATGACAGGGCCGAAAGTAGGACCGAACGAACTACTCAGTCGTAATTGAACTAGCAAGACAAGCTGTCTGACCATTACACCACGTCGTAGTCCTCAAATAATGGAAGATATGCCTTGAATTCTTTCTCACCTCATATCCATGATTCAAAAATTATAACATTGTCATCATTGACATTTTAGTTACACATATATTATCAGACAAGCATGCATGTTGCCATTGTGTAATAGCTGGCAAGTTTTTTTTTTTTTTGCTAGATCAGTTACGATTGAGTAGTGAGTTCGATCCTTATAGGGTGTTTCATACGTTTTGCCTTGAGTCAGATCTAAGCCACGTTTAGTAAACTACTGTGTTAGGAAACGAATATTGGTACTATTTGTGTTACCTCAGTTTACATCTGTCTAAATATCTTGGGTCACATCATTTTTTTTCAGTTATAAATATCTTTTGTATAAAGTCATTGCATTTTCGTGCCAGAATTCTGGCCAGTTAAATATTCGTATTGACAACATCCAAATTCTTATGTATTTACAGTTATATTAACAGACCTATTTTCCGCGTGATATGGCTTGCCAAAGGGCAAAGTCCTGTTTTGGTCCCAGAGCCAGTTTTGAATTCAGAGTTTTGCTTATCCTAAACAAAGTGCGAGCTAAAACTGCTATTTAACCCCTAGCTTGGGAAAAGACCTTGATTTATACCCTTTAAAATGGTATTTGCGCGCAAGTGATTGTAACAAACCCAGCTTTTCGATTTATAATACCGGGCCGCTATCAACTACACAACATGCACATCTAGTTATTCATATTTTACTTTGGAAAATTGGCAGTTCGTTTCAACCACCCCTACTCTTCTTCCTCCTACTCCTCCTCCTCCTACTTCTCCTCCTCCTCCTTCTTCTTCTTCTTCTTCATTTTTCTACATAATTTCCGGTCTCTTGTAGGTTTTAATAAATTTTTTTCTGTTTATTAACCATCCTAAAACTTACTCAAACTATCTAGGTTGCGTATGCGTTGTTCTCCTCTGTCCAGCCTGCTTTCAATCCGTCCTCTCTACGTAGAAATTTTCAAGACGTCCTTCCTCGTTATGTGTCCTAGCAGTATCTCTTTGTGAGGTTAGGCAAAAATACCCCGTTTGTTTTTAATTTCTCTAAAACTTCATCGTTGTTTACAGATGACGTCAATGCTATTCTCAGCAGCCTTCTGCAGAAAAACATTTCCGAGAGGAAATTGTCCGGCACAGTTTTCTTACGTCTTTCTGGCAAGCACTGTATGTGAATTTTGAGACCATAAAATTGGAAAAAAAGGTGCTTAATTTTGTCTGAACATGACAATGAGAAGTTGTGAATTTTAAAACGTAACGTGTAATCTAGAAAAGAAAAATAGCAGGAGAAAAGCTATAGATTTTACAATCTCAGGCAGATATACCAGTAAGTCTAGTCACATGTCATGAACGGCTTGCAAGATTTAGAAAAAGAGGGTTTTGAGTTCAAATACAAAGAACGAAGCTGAATGAGAGGAAAATCTGTCTTAAGATACATCTCAAACAACAGGTGTATTCGCATAAAAAAAGAACATTAGAGATTAAGCTGTCACCTAGTTTGAATGATGCATTTGAAAAGGAAATACATTTTCCGTGCAAGGAAGTCGGCTGCATGACAACACCTTCATCGTGCTGCAAATGAGACGATGGAGACAATTATCATGTTGCGATAAGAAGTTCAAATTCACTCTGTTCTGTTAATTAAATGCAACGGATTTTTTTTCTTTGTTTGAGTTTTCATCACTCCTGACATTTCTAATATGTATCTACCTTTCATTTAACAAAAGGATTCTTTCTCACAAGACTGACGCTGCCGAATCTTACAAAGCAAAATTTAGATTCATTTCAACAAGAATGATATCTCTTTTTTTATGGAAATCATTTTTTTTTTTTTAGCTGTGCAAGTAAATATCTAGTCATCTGCATTAGTTGATATTGTTTAAGAAATGTCATATCTGGATATCATTCACATGTTATGTCTGTCGAACAATACAGTTGATCCTGTATTGGTTTTTTTCATCCGGTATACGAAGATAATTCATTTTCATTAATTAG
Source organism: Acanthosepion pharaonis (assembly GCA_903632075.3). Classification (NCBI taxonomy): domain Eukaryota; kingdom Metazoa; phylum Mollusca; class Cephalopoda; order Sepiida; family Sepiidae; genus Acanthosepion; species Acanthosepion pharaonis. The sequence goes on from CAHIKZ030005567.1 coordinate 1,209,799, forward strand.
TAGTTATTCAATATTCAGAGAAAAATATCTTAACAACAGAAAAAAAATATCACTTTCGAAAATAAGAGGAAAAACGTATTAACAACAACAACGAATAACTCCGTTGTTTTACTACTAATACAATTATTAATACTACTAATAAAAAGAATGATTATAATAAGATTTTGAACATTTAGAATATCTTTTTGTACAACGAAACTGATGACCGTTCATCTTATGTTACTTTTTTTTTGCTAAACTTGTTATATTTAACAATTTTACATTTTGCTCACTTGTTCATTTTTTATCACTTGTTAGTTTCGGCATTAGTACTGTCAAAAAGGTCGTATAAATTATTTCATTTTATGTCATAACAAATTATTCATATTCTTCGAGCATTTCGAGCGTAAACCTAGATTTATATTTTCATTTTTCTTTCTGCTATATTTTTCCCAAATTAACAATTATTTATTTATATTTGTTTTTATTTATGTTCAATATATATTTATACAACTATTTCGTAATATTTCTTTATTCCCTATGTGTAATTATTCTGAAAAAAAAAACAAAAAAAATACTTTAACATCCTTTGAGCTTCGGATTATATATGTACATTCGTACGTTAATATATATATATATATATATATATATATATATATATATATATATATATATATATATATATATATATTTACTTATTTAAAAAAAAGGTTTAAATTTACATGAATGAAAGTCACAAGTTCTGTTTCATTTCCAAAATGCGCTTAAAAATGAAACGGAACTAGGGACTTTAATTTAATTCTCTAATTGAATTTGAAGTTTTTAGCTTCGATTGTTGAAACATGGTAATTCCTATGTCCGATGGAACCATATTTTTAAATATATAATTTTATAATATCTACGTTCTGTAAATTTGCAGTGAACACTGAATTATATATCATAGTGTTCTTTCTCTTTATTACAATATATGTATATATATATGTATGTATATATATATATATATATATATATATATATATATATATATGGGAGAGATTAATACAAAGGAATTATTGTCACTTACCTGATTGAGTTTATCATCAAAATTACAGCACCGTCCACTACTCAGCGGATATCACCATTTCTCTCTCTCACACTCCCCCCACTCTCTCTCTCTATCTATTTATCTAGCTATCTAGCTATTTATCTAACTATCTATATCTATCTAACTATCTCTCTCTATATATATATATATATATATATATATATATATATATATATATATATATATATATATATATATATATATCAGATCATCGCATAAGTTCTGTCCGAATTTTGAATAAAGAAAACAAGTGACCAAATGTTACATTTAATCACAGATTCAATCAACAATGTATTTTCCCTGATTATCTATGACTTCCTCCCATCTATTAACAAGCTTACTAATTCCATTACTGTAAAATTATTTGGGATTTGATTCGAAGAACTCACAAATGTCAGTTTTAACCTCTTCCTGTGTTACAAAAGCTGTTTCTTCCAAATGATTTTGAAAGCTACGAAACAAATGGTAGTCTGAAGGAGCATGATCGGGAGAATAAGGTGGATGAAGAATTTTTTCCAACAAAGTTCTTCGATCTTTTGTGACGTGATTCTTGCTGTGTGGGGTCGCGCATTGTCCTGATGAAACATCACCTCTTTTCGATTCACTCGAGCAGGTCTTTTTTTTCCTCAAAGCTTGGTTCAAACGATCTAATTGCTGACAGTATATTTGAGCATTAATTGTTGCATTAGGTGGTAAGAACTCAAAGTGTATTATTCCTTGGCGATCCCACCAGATTGAAAGAAGAACCTTTTACCCATGAAGTTCCTTTCTCGGCTGTGGCTGGGGCCCTTAGCCCTTTACGAAGCCACTGTCTACGACGCTTAACATTTCGATAAAAGATCCATTTTTTGTGGCCAGTCACAAGTCTATCCAAAAAAGGTGAAACAACTTGGCGAGAATGGAGAGAAGATCAGATGTCAACTTGGGATTTGAGGTTGTTTTCAGACAATTCCTGAGGCACCCATTTTCTAAGTTTAGGATAATTTCCAAGTTGTTGAAGATGACAATGAACAGTTGTATGGTTTGAACTGAGAACCACTGCCAATTCCACAACTGATAAAGCAGGATTTTCTTCAAGGGCTGCTAAAAGAATCTTTTCATGAAACTCAACTGGACGTCCGGTTCAAGGGTGAAATCTCCACCTCTGAATTTTGCAAACCATCTTCTGCAAGTTCTTTCATTCACACATTCCTCTCCATAGACCGAGTGAATGTTTCTAGCGCTTCGGCTGTTGAGTTTCCTTTCTTGAACTCATAATGCATTATGTGCCTCAAATGATTCTTAGATACTTCAAAGTTAGCAGGGTTTTAATCAAACAAAATTTAATTTTATTGTTCTCTGAAATAAAATTTGATCAGTCTAAATGCATCTAAACATAAAAATAATGTTCAGCTCCATTAGACATTATAAATACTCTTTAAACTTCGTTTATTTTAACAAAAAGTTAATATTCGGACAGAACTTATGGGATGACCTGATATATATATATATATATATATATATATATATATATATATATATATATATATATATATTAACCACAGCGTCTTTTATACAATTTCAAAAAAGTCATTAGGAAAATTTTATAATACTAAATATATAAATGAATTCGTCGAGGCCAGCGTTATATGAAGAGTCAATCTTCCAATGGCTATATGTTATCCTCGGTTGTGCCTCAAATATCTTCCGACAACAAAGTCCACTTCCAAGCCTGATAAGGCGGAGCGTGGGGTAATTGACACCTCATAATCCACTACTTCGCTTAGATGGAGCGCGATAATCCAGAAAGACAGTTCATCAAAGGGAAGGAACACAAAGACGGCAGTTGACTGTCAAATGTTGGTTGCGCAACTCCTACAGCTAAGCCGGCCCCATGTAAAATTCCGCGTGTTCGTTTAGATTTTGTTGGTACTACCGGGAGAGGAGACGTATAGGCTGGGCAGCTCCATATGCCATCGCACATCCTCCATGTGGCATCGCACAGATTCCGTATGCTATCGCACAGGTTTTTCAACCTTGATAAGTTCTTCCAGTCTAATCATAAGATGAATGACTTTTGAGAGGACACGACGCTATTTTTATTTTGCAAGATAAAAGGTTGCCTAATTCCCTTTCATACAGTATATGAAATCAAACAATCTACTATTTAAAAATAGAAGTTGATTCCAACTATATTAATGATGACCGAATATATATATTGCTTTCAGCGGGAAAACTTATTCTCAGGCACACAAACGCCATTAAATGAAATTCAGAGAAAGATTTAAGAAAAATCAAATAGTCATTATAAAAATCTTCCAATTCAGTTTTTCCTAGGTACTATCAATTTAAACATCAAAGTTTAAAATTGATGTTTAAGTTTTAAATTGATGTTTAAGTTTAAAATTGTGACTGTGTCACAAGACTAGCTACCCTGTGCTGATTAAACTCAGGAGCAAGCTTTAATGAAAGTTCCACACTAACCAGTATTTTTACGGTGCAGAGTACTGAGATAGAGTAACTCGCGGATAGCGTTCAAAGCCGTCCGAGATCGTTACGATTGCTCTCACGTATAAACAAATGTATGATACGGAAACAACAACACCCAGGACAGGGAGGATGTGACTCTATATTCATCAGTACAGTGTTTTTATACATAAATACGTATATACCCCATATATATATATATATATATATATATATATATATATATATATATATATATATATATATATATATATATTATTAGTGGAAAATATACATACATATGTAAAATATATAAATAACCATACATGTATATTTTCAGAGAAAAATTCCAAGAGGAAGAATCCAGGTTGAACTCAATGTCTAGGACAGAGTAAGGATATAATAAAAAGGCTTAAACACTAATATTCCATGGTCATAATTTATTCCATTGGAATCGTAAATACGATCCAATTCATCAGACCTACAAATTCAAAAAGAAAACAGAAAAAAAAAACACTCCGGAAATAAAAACAGAATTTAGAGAGAGTGTAAGTATGAGGAGGAGGGAGATTAAACCTTAACAGAGAGAATTTTAGGAGAGGTGAGTGGAAGGAGTTTAAATAAGAGAAAAGAATGAATGTTGACGAATGTCTAATGCATAAAGATACATTTCGTGGTGACATACACACACCATAGACAATTTAATGTTAGAATTAGAGGGAGGGAAAGACGAGGTGGGGGAGAGAGATGGGACGAAGGAAAGTAAAATTGCGTTTACTTAAAGGGCCGCTTGTAATTGAGAAAATTTGACAAATTTAATATCGACTACAGGTTACAAATCAAATATAAATATATGAAGATAAATATAACGATTATCTAATCCAGCAAGGACCTATATTTCTATGTTCAAAAACACATGAGAATACACAGAATAACATATACATGTATATACATACACATAGACGTGTACCCACATATATACACCCATGTACACAAATATATAAAAATATATTCACATATCCACACATATTTCTCTCTCTCTCTCTCTCTCTCTCTCTATATATATATATATATATATATATATATATATATATATATATATACTACAGCAATACAAATATGTTTGTGCGATCTGCAGATTATTTTACAAATGATCTATTAGACAGCAAAATAAAAACAAAAAATTCAAAACCATACATAAAATAACTACTCGAAGGTTAACACTTGCATAAGCAGTAATTGAAAATGTTCAACGTACAGTGTATCCAGATAGACCACGCACCAGTTCACTATGCTGACACTCAACGAAGCACAGGTCAAGTTTCTAATGAATTATTAAACTCTCTCACGATCTTCAGACAACTACATGTCCTGAAGATGATCATGATACATTAATAGTGACTAGATCTATGCCCTGTGTGTTTCTTACAGTTGTTGCACACACACACACACACATACACACACACACACACACACACACACACACACACACACACACACACACATATATATATATATATATATATATATATATATATATAAATGTAAGCCAATATATGGATCTAGATCCGACAGTATGAAGAAAAATATATACGGAAAAAAACAAAATCCTTATATACAATTTAAAACAGTATAAATTGTATATAAGGATTTTTGTTTGTTTTTTCCATATATTTTTTTTATATATATATATATATATATATATATATATATATATATATATATATATATATGTATGTATGTATGTATGTATATTAACCATTATTTAATTTGGCGCACATCTGCCACCTAATTGGTTAATCAGGCCAAACAAACAGGCTCATTTCAACTTTGATTCGTTGTTATTTCCTTTTGAAATTTAAAAATGATTTCTTCATTACCAGTTATATTCCATATTTGTGTACTGAAAAATGAAAGCTATTGTGTAACGACATTTAACACGCTTTTGTTTTAATCTCGTATAATAAATAATATTAATCTTTACTCTGTATTGAGCGCTTTTTTTTTAAATGCTACAGACAGAGGAATTATACTTCATTTGTTCTGATTCCATACCAGTAAGTATATATGTATATATATATATATATATATATATATATGTGTGTGTGTGTGTGTGTGTGTGTGTGTGTGTGTGTGTGTGTGTGTGTGTGTGTGTGTATGTCTGTTTGTGTGTGTGTGTGTCTGTGTGTGTGTGTGTGCATTTTCTCCAATTTATTCAGATAATTTTGACTCTGGATGAAGTCCCAAAATTTGTCCATTATAATCATGCTAAATCTCGCACGCCAAACATTAACGTTCACTCTGTCGATAAATAGACTTTCACATACAGTCCTCAAATTGCTGAAATGTGACTGATGTCTGTAATCTGTTCACTCTAGAACATGACCGATAATCATTTCTAATGCATAGCATTCAAGTTTACAATTGATCTGCTACCATTTAACATTAACTAAAGATGAGAAACACATTTCTAAAAGATAGACTAAAAGTTTCAAGCAGATATCTTGCACTGAAGTGCAATCATTTATGAAACTTAAAATTACCAGTATATATTCTATTAATGTCACAAACATATCTGCCAAAGGATCTTCATAATTTTCCCTTAGATCCAAATTCGTCAGTTACTTCTATTTGCATGTTATATAATTTTATTACTTTATGATTATTGATAGACATTGCCAGTTTTTCTAATTATTTATATCATTTGTGCCAAATAGGGCACGTAGTGTGGAACATTGATTAGCAATTTATTATTTCAGGATATTTGTTCTGTCCTTGTGTTCAGCTTTTCTCATATCATTGCATCCCAAGCAAGACACTAAAGCCACTAGGACGCAAGGGGTTACATGGTTGTCGGATAAAATGAGAAAAACTACAAATTAATGGACAATGAAAATAAATGAATTAAAAAAGCAGAACATAAAGATTGACATTTCAATTTTTGAATAACAAAGCTGACTTGGAAGCGAGGATCACAGCAAAAAAAACTCTTAGTATAGTAACTACGGTTAAATTTACCCCATTTCTATTGTAAAATGCCCCTAATCTAATACTGCTCTTAAATTCATACAGTCTAAGTACAATAGCGGAAAGTAATATGTATTTTGGAAATATATACATCTGGCACAAGGCCAAAAGTGGGAGAGGGATATTCTGGTCTTTAAGCTATCTTAAATCTATAAAATTAGCTAGCCACAAATACTGTACAAGACATACAGCAGTATTTCTTACATCGGATAAGCACATTCTTACTGGCCATTCTTACTATAGTCACCATACTAGTTCACATATGTACATTTGGTCTGTTTTAAATTTTAAAAGAGTGGAAATTTCATCAGAACAATTGTCATTAAAGTATTTATAAGAAAGTCGCATGGAAGCTACATTATGGCTATGGGAAAGCGATTGAAACCGAGATGCCAGATCAAGGTCACTGAGATAGCAGATTCTTTGAATTTATCAAGAATCTATATAGCAGGCAGACCAGATGGGGTATTAATATTCAATGAAAAAAACAAACGGTAAACATATAAATATGTACTTTTTAAGCATTTCACCCCAAGCAATTCGGGCGTGCCACTCGTACAGAAGGCGTTACAGAGAGTAGAGAACAATAATAAAGAGGCCTGTTTGGGCAGAGGAGAAAGAAAATGACGGGGAACAAGATCAAGGTATCAGAAAATGTCGATTGATATTACACTTGAATATTCGAAGTCTATGGTTAACAAGGATGCAAATAAGAGGAAGGTATTTCAACAGACAGGAAGTGCAAGAGAAAAAGCTGTTTGAGTAGAAGAGACGGCTACATTTAACCGTTCGACAGGGAAACGCTGGAACTGAGATGTTAAACTAGTAGCTCGCTAAACTCATGCAGTCTGGGAACCAGCGAATGCAACTCGTTGGAACAGTTGGCGTGAATATACGTATATAAGAGACAGAGGGAATCGACGGCACGTCTGTAAGAAAGCGACTGTAGAATAGTTGACAGATAAGCACCTATCATATCCCACTCTAGATTGTGTCGAAGGCCTCCAGAGGTCTTCGGCAAAATCTTACAGCGGGGGCACCAGATCATATATGACAGCAATATCCTATACTATGACAGATGGCTGATTTATAGATTTGAACGATAGACAGACGAGAAAATCTTTCTTGCACGACACCGAAATTTTAACAATATTTTTTATATATGTC
>CAHIKZ030005567.1:1222500-1227500 GCA_903632075.3 Acanthosepion pharaonis
ACGTTTTATGTCACAAATCGAGTATTATGTAGGCACAAATCGAGTATGATGTAGGCACAAATCGAATTATACGATATTAATATTTTGGCGTACAAATCGGTAACGGATTGCCCAAATGCCTCATTAATATCTGTATATTGAAAGAAAAATTATCGATAAGAAATTTGATATATTACTTTCATCCATCAGTTGTCTTGCAATAATACTGTGTTGATTTTGTAATGCCGAAATCAGTTTCTGCATTACCACATGTTTTTGCAGTTGGAGACGACCAAATTCTGGAAAATTCGAAAGAACTTCAAAATATATGTACATTTTGATATTCGATGTTCCGTAGTGCTTTCAATTTAATAATGTAATTGATTAATAAAATCTAAGAATGCAAATGTTGATAAAACAACAATTTTCTTTTATTTGCGTGTCCGTTTACAAATTAGGCGATCACCACCATCCAAATCTTCCTGGTACTTGTAGATCTAAATAAGTTTTAACCCAAACCCTGTTCTACCATTGTTTTAAACATGTTCATTCAGTATATTAAACGCTGCTTTCTTCTGGTCATCTTTCAGTCCTGCAAGTATCAGATTTTCCAAGAACAGCTTCTTCATTACGTGCCCTAGAAATTTCAACTTCCTATTCCTGATATTAACTATAAATTTCCTTTTTTATTTCATTTTTTTATAAAACATCGTCGATGCTCACATATTATCGTCAGCATGCAATATTTTTTTTAAATTTCGCTGTTTGTTTTTTTTTTTTTTGCCATTGCGGAAAAATTTTAATACAAAAAAAATATGCGTTCGCCAGCAGGCTTCAAACCTGCGCTCCACTAAGAGAATCGGTCAAAATTATCCACCCTGAACTAACCCAGGTTATCAAAAATCCCGTCCCTGTCCCGGACGGAACGAGACCTTAGTCTAACCTCCTCTACCTCCTCCTAACATTCTGCCCTGATAAATATATTCTAAAGGTTTTGTCCCCAAGCATGTTGCATATTAAACCATCCACTAATCGCGATTCAGACCTAATACATCCCCTGTTATATATATATATAGTTTGCTCTCCCGTCGTATTCGACGTATGAGGATCAAGCAGATCCGACAGCCCAGACATCAGCACTGATTTGATTATAGTAGTTAAAGCTTTATGCAGAAACAACCACACTTTTTGAAGGGCGGAATAAAGAGATCCGGGCCATTACGGGCATAACCCCACCAAACACCCCTCCGCAGCTTTGGAATTCAGAGGTGTCTTTGTCTTACACTAGTTGCCACTCAAGGCCAACTTTTGCGAGGATTCATAACTTTCCGAAAGATATAACTCGTAAGTAAATGTAATAGATTTCGAACTCGGCTCTCCGATTCCTCAATCAAAGCCGCTATCCATTAATCCACCGTCCCTCCACTGTGAATATATATATATATTCCGTATTACTTTAAATGCATTCGGGGAAAGAATAGACGTTGTTTTAGAGAATGCAAGTATTTGGAATAGTACTTTTGTCAAGAAGTTCATGATTTCCTTTATCAGAAAATTGTTTAAATGTAAAAGACAGAATCCAAATTAACTCATTAAATATGCAGTTAGGTTTTGAGAGGTCATAATTCATATATTAATGATTAATAATCTCGCTATATCTTAAAGGAAAAGCACAACAATCAGCAAATTATCAAAGCAAAAAACGAACACACACACATATACAAAAATTCATCAATCATAGCAGGGAAATATTTAGAACGGTCCATATTAGCATTTATATAAAAGATGTATGACTGCATAATGATATCTATCATTCTATGTAACTCGCTCTTTCTCTTTATATATATATATATATATATATATATATATATATATATATATAAGTACTAGGATAAAAGATGTCGAGCGGCATTAAGCTGTAGATGGTTTTGATTGTGCCTTACCACAATAGATAGGGACGAGTAGATGTCATAGGCCACACTATACTTCAGAAGAACTAAAAATTCATCGCTACATCTAATTATTGCATTTATATTCAGGCTTAACTTTTAAAAGTTGAATGATAATTCTTCCGACGCCTCTTAAATAAATGCTGATGGACGTAGGTCTTTGATTTCAGTACATACAATTATCTTTGTTTCATGGATGACTTTCCCTGGATTTCCCAATTCATTACGATTATTTCCAAATATAATTTGAAGTTATAAAAACTGTCGTACAAAAAAAAAAAAAAATGTCGCAGAAAATCGCGTAAAAATTTAATGGAAAACTGGAATCCAAAATTTCAGGATTGTTCTCGTTTTTCGCTATATATATATACATATATATATATATAATATATATATATAATACAGTTCAAAAATTTAAAGGAATCTCCTGAATTAGTATGTGGTGGACTTGATGAAAGATTGAAAATAAAAGTAAATGAAAAAAGTTCTTAATGTCATTGAATAAAGAATGGGATTAGATATAAAACTTATGCTTTGAGAGACTTCTGCAGTGAATGCTAATACTGTGTGCAGCAGTAAAGAAAGGTATTTGAACGAGAGCAAAATTTAATCATAAAATGATCTTTTCTTTTTGTTATAATAAAATTCTAATAAAGAATAAACATGTCTCAGTATATTTTAACCATGTCAATTACAGAAAAATAGAAATTCAAAATTAACCTATTTGCAAGAAGAAATTACTTGCAGGATCTGTCAAAACCTAGGAATGAAAAAAATGGAAGGAAAATTATTTAAAGAAAATGAAAAATGAAAAATCTTCTCTAATTTTTAATTTCCTGTAAGTAATTTTTCTTAGAGAAACTAGATGTTAAAATTTTAAAATATAACTCAACGTTATTTTAAATGTTGCCTGAATCCGGACACTCCCCCTACCACAGTGAAATTGAGCATAAGCTATATGTAGACGATTTGCTCCGTCCTTTGTTATATTCTTCTTTTTCCTTTTCGTTTTTCCTATTTTTTTTTTAAATTTTCAGCTTTCTATCGTCTTCTTCTTATATACTTTATTTTATCTGTTTTATTTTATTTCCAAAATCCTGTGTCTTAACAAATCCTGCAAGTTAGTTCTTGTAAGGTGAAATAGCTATTCAAATGAGGAAATTTTGAATTCTATTCTATGTAATTTATTAATATGTTCTCTGTTATTAGAAATACATTGAGCTCGATTTATGGTTCAGTTTTAATATTTTATATTATTAGGATTCACTTGGATTATATACCAACGGATTATCTATCTATCTATCTATCTATCTATCTATCTATATATATATATATATATATATATATATATATATATATATATATATATATATATATATGTTGTGTGTGAGTGTGTGTACACGCACATATACTTTTGTTCATGCCATTTTTAGTACGGCTCAGAGACCTGTACACTATAAAGGTAACATATATGCTAGCTGTGCGTGCAATCTGTGGAGTTAACCTTCAAGATAGGTCATCTAACGTAGACCTGTTTAACAGGTATAATATTGGAGGAATCCAGACTTTTCTCAAACAGACTCAGTCACGATGGACTGGTCATGCCTTGAGAATGTACCGAAGATCTTAATATCCAGCAAGTTAGGACACGGCTACAGGAATGTAGCACGTCAATGGCTATGATACAAAGAATAGCTGAAGAACAACTCTGTCAGCTGTCAATATACAACATAACACACTTTTGTAGCGGGTAGAATTGAGATCGGCCTGTTTTACTGGACTCAGCAGTTTTCAATCTGCTTATCTGAATCGTCTTCAAGAAGTGAGAACAAGATCTAAAAGGTCAGCCTATCTAACTGTGATCTCCTCCCACAATCCTAACTCTTGCTCCATATCTGTCCTCCTTTGTAAATCACTAGTGGGTCTTAAGTGCCACTTAAGATTATTGCACAAAATATCATAATTGAGACAATTAACCTGCCAGATTCTCATACGTCGTAACAGATATACTATATATATATATATATATATATATATATATATATATATATATATATATTGTAGTATATATTGATATTTATCAAAGAAAAATAGCACGAGATGTCTTTTGCCGAGTTTTGATTCTGTGAAGCTATTATCTGTCTAATTGAGCTAGATGTTAAGAATTTTTCAATTACTGCGTAGTTATATATTTGACTTTTGCATTAATTTTTCGGAATTTTTTTCTTGTCTAATGTATTAGATCGTCTCTAGAAGTTCTATGTTGGTTACACAAAAAGTCTTGTTTTTTTTTTTAATATAGATATTTATCTATAGATTTATACAAACATATATGTCCTGGTTTCTTTCATAATTTCCATGTTCCTTGACCATGCCTAATTATTTGATTTTCCCTGATCTTGGCATCCTTCGACTTGATAAACTTGTGCAAGTTGATTTTAAATCATTCTAGATAACTAAATTACTTACGATTAAGTAATTTTATAAAGATCGGGAGAAATGGTAATGGGATTGTGCACACCGGGGGAAAAACGGGTGATTTAATAATATATACTAGACAAAATGTGCCAATATTTAACGAACCTGCAAAAACGAAGGACTTTCTGCTGATGGTATTCGATATATTTCCGATTTCCTGACGCTTTTAATCGATTTCTTAATTGATCTATTTGGGATCATTTCTTGTCTGAAAACATGTTCTATCCTGATGGAACCATTTCAAAATGCACAATGCATGTCTCTTCCCAAAAGATACATAGGTCTTTTTTCTCTATAATATTTGTCCTGATCTGGCGCCGTCGAGCGGCTAATTTGTGAGACGAGAACAGCCAGCCAAACCCCACATAAAATTTGATTATAATGGTTAAGGATTTCTGCAGAACCAACCACACTTTTTTGAGTAACCCAGTACAGAGAACTGGCGTACACCGTGCAATATTGTCGTCAAACTTTCCTCATTAGGTTTTGAATTCAGAGTTTTCATTCTCATAGACTCAGTGTGTAATGCTATATACTCATAGCTGGGCAGAGAAAAGATGTATTCATACCAATCCTCAGAGAATATGATGAACT